>JAVQJG010103311.1:0-13825 GCA_036024015.1 Craterocephalus amniculus | reverse complement strand
CACAAAATAATTTCTTCAACAAAATGATTTTTAAACCATCTTCAGACCACAAAAGACAGGCAGAAGCAAAAGGCTTGTAAGCCTGGGGAAGTATACAACTACATCAATTGAGTTACCTTGCATTGCACATAAAAAAACACAAGGTACTCTAAGTACAATATACATTGAGACAAAATGTGACTTTCATTTAAAAAAAAAAGAAAGAAAGAAAGAAATCATTCAGATACATATCTGTCAAAAATAGACTGGGAGATCTTCTTCAATATGATTCCACCAAAGCTCTGGAGCAAGACCATTAACACATGTAAAAGTCAGTTCAGTCAGAGCAGACCAAACAGATCTGCTTTGGTGATTATGATGAAGTGTTTAATGCTTAAAATGTCTCTGATACTTTGTTTGGAAACACAGTGGCTCATTAAATGGACCTTTAAAGGAATACATCACCTTCAGAAAGATGTGCCTTCATTTTCCAAAAATGTTGATTATGTTGTTTCCAGTAAATTATGGATGTTATCCACTCAGGACACTTGGATTACATTGGAGGAGCAGTATGGAGGAATATTGCTATGTTTTTGTGGACCTTTATGGACCTTTTTTGCCCAGGTGCCGTTTAAAATCACTGTAATCGAATTGATGGAGAATAAAAACCTCCCCACATCTCCGGCTGCATGATAGATATCAAAAAAGGTGTTCCAGAGTGTTAATAAGCATGAGGGTGAGTAGAAAATGAAGGAATATCATTCTGAAAGTGAAGAATTCCTTTAAGACATCCCCAGTTTACGATAAAAGATCTTGTAGGTGGAAGGTATTGTGTTCAACATGCTGCTCTTGAGGAAAAGATATGGCAGCTTGCATATTTGGTTTCTTTAACCTTAGTTAAGAGCTTAAGTTTCTGACATTGAAGTATAATGTTTAGATGTTCTATTAACCCTACACTAAACCATCATAACCTATGAAGGAACAATATTATCATGTTAGTTTGTCAATTTCATGTATTAACCTGACTTTTTCACACATCATTCCCAAAAACTCTTTGTATTCCCCAACAAATTCTGTTGCATAAATAAATCAAAACTTACCCTCTTGAATTGTAAGAGCGATGGGTTTTCGTGTGAAATCTGGAGTCGTCTTTCCTTCTGGAAGTTCCTCCATAAACTGCGTTATCATGACACCGGGCACTTTAGACTTCTTCTTGATGCCTAATCAAATCAGAACAGGTTAATAAATGGACATGCTTTTAATCGGTCAGCAAACATAGTCCTAATAGACAAGATATAGAGTGAGCAAATGCCTGAAAACAATTTAAGTCTGCAGAAGTTAATGGTCACCTAAAACATGAAAATTCCAATAATTCTGTTCTCATGAGCCAACTTTATTAATGAAAGTCTAATCAAGACTTAATTCAGATTTACTTAAAAACAGAAGCAAATCTAAAACCCACATATTCAGGAAAAACATTTCCATGTGAATTTCAAACATATGTGTGAAGTATTTATCTCAAGAGAGAGTATTGTATGATGTGAAAATGCCACTATACCAGATAAAAACGATGACCCCATAGATGCCATAACTACCAACAAGAACACTTTTCTTTTCTTTTTTTTTCTTAGAGGTTACATTTATTTATTTATTTTGCATTGAAAAGGAGTGTAAAGTCTCTAAACCAAATCACTATTATTTTTCCAACCAGCTCAGTTGTTCAGATATTCGGTAAGTTAAGATTGGTTGACCCAGTAGGTAGTTGTTGTGAAATTCCCATTGCTGTTTTACAAGAACAATTTCAGTTAATTTACATTCCCACCTACTCTGCCTCTCCCGTGTGTCTGCTTTGCCCTGACCCAACACCCCCACAACATATTCTATTCATTTATTTTTAAAGCAGATCTGTTAAACTAAAGCTTAGTTTGGTGAAACTACTAGCTGATATCTTAAAACTGTACTGAATGTTTGGATTAGGGAGTGTTCAAGTGCAATATGCAGCCCATGTCTGCTTTATTATCAACACACAGTAAGACAGATACATTGCTTATTTAGAAATGTATATTGGATTATATGGATTACAATATGAAAGTCATATTTAGGATTTTTCATAGGTTTACTACTGTAAGACTGTGTGTAGTCAGTGGTCCTCATAATCATAGTGCTTTGGACTCAGAACCCTCTTGAGTACCAGGAACAGGTCTACCCCTCAGCAACCTTGAGGGCAACATAACTGAATGTTGATCACAGAGGTATGGCTGATCCTGGAAATCCCTGGTCTACAGTTATTTTAACATTCAATTGAGAATAAACAAGTAAAAAGCCCCAGCATTTTGCAGTCCAAAGCATGTTGGAGATAAATTAATGCACAAGGAATTTTATGTTACAGAGTGGTGAAAACACTACATTGATCTTATAACTGTTACGCTGGATGTTCACAAAGGTAATAATGACACCGCTAAAAGCAAAATGTTTGTAAAATAACTGATCAGTCTTTAAATATAGAGCAGCAATTAGAAAGCATTTTTCATCCAGGCACTGACTGATTGGACTGTAAACCCAGTTGTTATTGTTTTTACATTGTCATTTATTTCATGCAACATCAAAAAGATTCATGAGACTCATTATACCTCAACATTTTTTGTAATGGAAAAAATATTTTAAATGAATATATGTTAGATATTAATGTAGGTCTTATGTGTTATGTTTGAGCAACCAAATGGAAGACGTCCGAACAACCTACTGTAGGTCATTACTGTAAGATGAGTTAGCTTGATTTCACTAAACAGCAGAAGGTTTTCATTCAGTCCTTTAGTGAACTGCCTGCAACTGAAAATAAGTTAATATTTTCTATCACATTTTAACCACTATGACCACCTTCAAAGGTGAATGTGAAGTAATTCTGTCCTGTTTTGTATCATGCTTATACTCTGTATAAGGATGGTCTTTCATATTGTTTTGTTTTAATTTTGTGATTTTTTTTTTCTTATCTGGAGAGCTACAAAAACACATACTGTATCAACTCACATTTAAACCCTTCTATATTACAATGTATTACATTGCGATGCTTTCCTGAAAACAGGTTTAGTAGTAAAATCCCATAACCTTGAGTTCAGGAGAAATTTGAAAAGCTGTGAGGCCTTCTTTGTCCCCTGCTCATGCTGAGCTGCCTAACAACAGAAAACTGTCCATTTGTTAGTTTCCCTGCAGCGAAATATTTCCATATTATATGTAGCTGATATAAGGACACCATGAAGTTTCACACATCACTGATGCTGATGGATACTTTTGTCACTGTTTGTATATACACAGGCTATATAGCAAAACTGAAAATGCTGCTTATAACTGAATAATTGTATTTTCATGTCTAAAGAATAGTGTCTGGATTAGGAATTTTTTAGCATCTCAGTTATTAATGAGCTGAATATATTAAATAAAACATGTCATTTCCTTAAGTATTATTGCTTTTTTATAAAATCTTATTCTAATGTAATGTATTTCACTGCAGCTGCTTCAAATTTAATGTTCATTGACGTATTCATTTACGTGGAATGATAAAGGCTCTGCTTTTTATTTACACAAAATGGCCATGGCTATTATAATCATATTATTAGTAGTAGTAGTAGTAGTATTGCTGAAGTTATATTGTTATCATGATTTGTATGTTGAAGTAACAGCCTCTCTTTTACTTCATCTTGTCATCTCAAGATTTTTCTTCTCTAACACTGAGATTGTTTGTTGTTTCAAAACTACCCTGTGCCTTCTTTTTGTGTGCCAACACAGTTTTTAAAGGACTCTGGGGAGAGAGTAATGATTTTGCCATTAGAGCTTTGGATGTAATAAGAATGCCCTCAATCATTTGTAAACAAGTTCTACAATGGCTTGGTGGAGGTCTGAGCTCTGAGTGGTTCTAGCTCTCCTTTCATTCAGCTTGTCTGCATTTAATTCTGTGTACTCTTTGAACACTGAACTGAACTCTGATTAGTTTTCCATCTCAGGATTCAGGACATGGTTTGTCACGCCTGCTGTAACAGACAGCAGCTCTCAGGTGAATTAGACACAGAATGTAATTCTTTAGATTTATAGCAAAGTTATCACTCAAGTTCCCTTTTTTTATTCCACAAAATAGAAAGACAAGTTTGATTTGTGAATATTGTTGACAAGTTTGGTCCCTTTAGAGCATTGTGTATTTATGATTTTGCAAGGTTTATGGGCCTCTAATGTTGTGTGTGTCATTCCTGAGTATATCAAGGCCTCCGATGAGTTAAGTTGACGAGTGAGCAGTTTTGAACCCTAGAAATTGCAGTGTTTTATCTGTGAAAGTCAAAGATGAGATTAAAAGTACAAATCTTAGAGAAATAAAAATGTATTAATTAAAGAAAGAAGAAAAAGTGCTCCTGTGGTATTTTCTCATTGTCTTTTTTTACTCCTACCAAGTTGGAGCTATGCATTTTTATTTTTGTTCATGCAAGTTTAAACATCATGTTGAAGTGCAAAGAGTTCTGCAATTTTATGGTTGTACTGGGTTCCTGTTAGATAGATAGCAGTAAATATATTGTTCATATTGCGACTGAGCTGTAAACACATCTTATACAGAGCTAGTTGGCATTTAGATTTATGTGTAAAAGTGGCATTTTCCCTTTAAATTACAAGCCAAAGTAGACATGTGACAATCCAAGTGCCCCTCTAGCAACGGTATGCAGCTGGTGTTCAAACAGCATGGAGGGTTGATGGAAATGTCACAATCGAATACATCCGTTGTGACACTGAAAGTTTTATCATCTCCTTCGGATGACACCTTTCAAGGAGTGATGAAGAGCACATCATACATGCAACTCATCCAACATGGAGTCATGCATATACAGAAGGCGAACCGTTTGTGATTCGGTTTCCTTTCTCTCGCATACCTTTTTCGGCGGAGTGAGCTCCCTCAGAACCGTCGACTTAACACGCAACGTGACAGCGGGAGAAGGCACAGGACAGGTAAATATTCTATCCTGACGAAAGCACCATGGCTGGTTGGAACTTCGAAAGGATCATGGACACATAATAAACACAGAACACCACAAAATACAGTACGTGACTATCAGTGGGACGCACACAGACACAATGTCATCCCGTTACACAACAAACAAAAGATTAGTACGAGAACATGTGGTACAGCATGTTAGTGATGAAGTGTTGCAGCAGCATGGGAATAGTTGTGCTGTGCAACTGTTGATTAGATTCAACACATAGCTTGCTTACGCATTTTCTCACGGCAGACATCTCAGGATGATTCCTGCGCAGTGCTTGAGAGAAATTGAGAAAATACTTTGGGGAAGGGGGTGAAGCAATTTTCAGGAGAGTAAGTAAAAATGAGCCTTAATTAGATCTTCTATAACACAAAATGATATCAATTCTGTTGACTGTAGCAGCATGAAGTGTGTGTTGCAGTGATCCTCTTACTGCCACCACGTAATGTTTTTTACTCTGAATTTTTTCTTTGTCCCTGTGTTTCATCAAGAGATTTTCTTTCCCAGCATGCTTTATTTCAGTGCCTTATATTTCGCTTCCATCTTCAGGCATCTCAGATGCCTCAGGTCAGGTCTATGACCAACATCTTCATGATCTTGTGTTCAGAGGGAGAAATGTCACAGTCTGACTCCCAGCATCCGAATTCAGTTGAACTTGAGGGTTTTTTCTTCTTCTTTTTTGTAAAAAATATCAAAGTTTGTTGACGAGAAGAATTTGTTTCTTTCTTTTGACACAGGTAAAAGACTTTTGATGGAGAGATTTCCTTCCAAAAGGGATGATGTGAAAACTCAGAGATGTTTGGACTTCCTCTGCTTGTTGCTCCGGCACTGATCTTCATTTTGTCTCATCCAAAATGGCCAACTCTCAACTTGACACCGCATTATTCAGTTTTTGTTCTCATGTTACTGCTATGACATCTTTGTCATGACAATTTTTCCTGCGTTTCTGTTTCCTGCCAGTTTGCATAAGTTAGATGCAACAGTGCACGACTCTTCATTTTATACAGGGTCAATTTGTTAACGGTAGCACAAATGGATCCTGTTGATCATCCTTTCTGGGAGAAAAGAAAATACAGGTGGAGACAGCTGGAATACCGACCTTTGTGTGACTTCTGCACTTACCCGCCTGCCCTGCGGCAGTTTGATCGGTCACCTTTGTCTTCTTCCACATCCTTATTTCTTCTTGAGCTCCACTGATTCAGAGGGCTCTGCGCAGAAAGAAAAAAACATAAAGGATAAAACATAAGAAAAAAAAAACCTTCAGCACTTCTCTCATGCATGGCTGACATTCTCCTCAGTGTTTGAGATGAAACATGGTAACTTTTGGGTTGTCGTGCTTATATTTACTTATTCTCTTTGTGAAAATTTAAGCAGGTGCCACTCAAATGTTCTCAAGTTAAATTTAAAACCTTTGGAGAAATATGAGCTCCTCTAAATTACTCATACGGCTTTTTTTAGCTGCAGTTACTCTTACCAGTCAGTAAGAGGCAGCAAGCAGTGTCTTTTACATAAACTGCTGGACTTAATGAGATCTAAATTCCCCTCTAAAGAACCATTTGAAGGCAAGTGTTAATTAAGCACAGATCTCTCTGAAGCCTTACATCAACAGGAGGAAGAGTTGAGCTTAGTTCTGAAATACTGAACACAGTGCCACTGCTTTGGCCTCTAAATCAATTACAACCTATGATTCAGCTTGAAAAGTGTAAAGCTGCGGAAATGTTCCGGCACTGTAAGTAAAGGGGGTATACTTTTATAATGGATTTTAAATGAATTAAGTTCTTATTAAATGTAATAAATATAAGGTTAAAACCTTAATCATCTCCATAATTATTGTTAGCAGCCTCAGCTTTTTAAGCAGGACCAATTACACAACATTGCTTAGGATTTACATTGTTTCTGGAGTCCTGCAGACTTTGGCTCAATTCTGTAGATTTAGGCTGTCTCAGTTTGTTCTGCCTTTGACTGACTCAGTGATGCAGAGATCAGGCAGAATCTGAATCCCTGTGACTCAAACTGCCAAAAAGTTTTTTTCATAACATCCACTTGTTTCACCAAAGAGTGAATTTTGGGCTCATAATGTCCAGCGGATAAAAATCCTTAAATCTGAAGTGGAGGCAGCCTTTTGATGGCGCTTTGTCTGTAAAGAGGAGGTGTGATATTTGCAATCTAACTATAATTCTCCTAAAAAGGGCCATATGATCTTAGACAACTTGAATTAAACTTCCTTTTAACATTTGATTACTTAAAATGTACATTTTTCATTTCTACAACTGGAAATATTTCTTTTTAAAGTGGCAACCAAAGCATTCTATAACTTAATTCTCATGAATGACTACATTTATTGAAAAAAGAATAAAAGAAAGCAATGAAGATGCAGATGAGATAACAAAGCAGAAAAAATTATATTCAACAATGAGATGGCTGTCTGTTCATATATCTGTACACTTGGCAACCGAGTGCTCCAACCACAGTATACAGAATACATTTGTCACTGAGGTCATTGAGGTTGTGTTGGTGATTTTCTGTGATGGACAGGCAAAGTGTAGGTCAGTAAAAGCCCCCTGTGATGCTCTGATAAAGGGGTTCTGGTGGTGGTGTACTGGACTTCAAAATGCATAGAAATGAATTTCACTTTCTTTTTCATAAATAGGCCAAATATCAAAAAGGTGAAGCACCTCTGCTTCGAATAACAGCATACAGATAAACATGTATTACATATCTGACATTTATATTGGCTGGCTTCAGATATTACTGGAATAACGACTGTACCAAAAGGGTCACTGACACTCTCGATGAGTGCTAACTGACTTATGCGACACTTGCAACACTGTTACATGAGTCACAGCTCCATATAGACATAAAAAGGTCATATGCACTCTTTATCCCATGACTATTTTTTGTTCTTGTAAAACTTGACTTAAAGACTCTCATGTCAACAGGTCTTAACCTCCTCATTGGACAGGGATTTAAAGTAGGTGTGGTTACATAGAAGCAATTAGTCTTATTGTCATCATGACTTTTTAGGTGAACATAGATAATCAGAGGATCAGAGGTGAGTCTTGTTGGAGAACTGTTTCAGTCTGAGGAACAACGTGCTGTATTTGTTTATGTGAGAAATTTAAGAAAGGAACAGATATTAATTGCTTCTGCCTAACCGCCATAAACGATCAAAAATAGGTTTTTATTCATGCTCTTTGATATTTCAGTCACTCTGTAGATCATAACTTGGTTCCTGCTTCTATAGTAATAATATGAAATCAAATAGAACTACCAGATTTTCTGATGTGCATTCTTGATTTGCACTTTCCATTAATTACATTTCTGTATCCAAAGTAGGAAACAAGTCACTGTTGTGGCTTGCTAAATCTTTGCTCATGTAAGTAGAAAGTTTCTAAATCTAACTGGAAGCTTGAACTTTGAATGCTCCACATTTCACATCAGATTATTAACATTTACAGTCTGCATGTCCACCTGAAAATAAAACCTGCCATCTTGGTGAGTGTTTTATTTTTAGTTTTGCACAAGCTCCAGTATATGCTCAGAAAGGTTATAGCCTTTGGCAGCAATCTTGGCTCTTCGGGCATCTTGAAAATGTACTATATAACACACACTCTATGATAAAGTAAAAAAAACTAGTGACAGGTTGGCAGGAACTTCTGTGCATTAAAGTCACTCCTCTCTTTCATATCAGTACATATTCTGTTGTTTGAGCACATTACATGCAGGTTTGTATGTTTGGCAGTGGGTCTCGTGCGCTTTATATAATCAGGAGTTGCGGGGGAGGATATTCTTGGCTAAATAGCTTTTCAATACACTTTGAACATCTGCTTCAGTCACTCTTAGATTGAAACACTATGCTGCACTGTGTATATCAGTAAAAACATATGTTGCCTTATAAATGCTCTAAACAAAAAAATGTGTATGGTCTATGACCACATTGCATCCTGTATAGCTTGTTTATAAGCAGTCAGGCATGCTGTCACTGCAGGCAACATGTCAAGCCATCAAGATTAAAATAAAAGATGGGCAATCTGAGAAGTTGGACTGCTGTAGCAGATGTAACTTTTCACTTTCAAGTCTGCAGTTTGCTTCATTTATCTTTAAATGCTTCACTCTTAATATATAATTCAGCTATGTATTTTCCAAGTAAATAGAAAATAACACTGATGCAATTATGATGGTTGAATGTTTTTGATATCTGCTGTATTACGCTGTGCTCATTGTGTTCTTTGACACTAAAACCTTTCTCATGACACCATATTCAGTACTTCAGGAGACATTTTCAGAAAAGACCCATAAGATACAACCGGAATATGTTTAATGCCCGAGTGGTACGTGACAGTTTTCAGAGAATCCTCCGCCCCCCTGCAGATGAGTGTACCCCTGACCGCACACTCTGAAAATGGCATCTCATAGCTTCTCAAATAACCCTCTCTGCATTTCTCCACATGTCAGTGATTGCAGCTGAGCGAACAAGACAGAAAGCCGCTTCAGCAGCGTAAATCACACGAAATTGGGCATGTTGACGCAGCCGTGTGGTGTGAGCGAGCTAATGGTGCAACACGAACTTCCCCGCGGATTTGTTCACATATTCGATTTCTGTTAGAGGGCTGCTGGTATATGCATTTCTCATTCAAGAAGAAGTAAAACATGTTTCGATTAACCATTTTCTTTGCCTTCCAGTTTCTTTGATTTCACTGTTTTTTCAACAAAGACAGTGGCTGTTAAATATCAGAACAATACTCTGGACAAGGTCCACAAGGAAAAGAAGAGCAGAGGGAACATCACCTTCTAAAGCTCTGCAGTGTTCTTCAGCTTAGAAATAAATTGATCTCCTGCCAAACTATAACTCATTACCTCCTTACAGGTCCCAGAATCTCAGGTTACGTATCGATTTGATACCTCCATCTAAAGTTAGTCATCACCCGACAACCTTACAGCCCTGACCATGCTGCTGCGGTTCAATGTCCCAGATTTAAAACTGTGAAATTTAAACTGAGAAGCCTGCATGCCTCGCAAAGGTGATTTTATATACCAACACCAAATCTGCGTCCTTCATGTAACTAAATCCTGTAAGATGTTCAACTTATACATAAATGATAAATTTAGTAACATACTCTGTAATTTGAGAAACTGAAATGGGATAGCAAATAAACATTATATCATCTGCAATTAATGATCATACCCCTGTAGAACAACAAACTCAGATCTCCAAAGAGGAAAATGGAAACATCTTAGCCACAAGCACATGCACAAGCTCATTTTTGTCTCCTTTTACTGCACTTGTGTGCACCTGTTTACGAAGTACCAACACTTCTATGATTGCATTTGTCTAAATGATGTTAGCAGGTGGGAATATAAAATAGCTTTGATGTAATTTGTTTTTTTCCTCTCTGCTCGGTACATTTTCTCATCCAGCCCTCATTTTGAGGGCCACCTACCTGCTCTCAGTGCTCTCAGCTCTCTTCCCTTTCAAACAGCAGTGTGGTCACACTATGCCTTCTCCTAATTTTTTCAATGTAATAGATCCTTCCAGCAGTGTGCAAGTCTGTGCTTGATGCTCCTCTACTGCTCAGACCCAGTGACTGCCAAAAGCTGTTTAGGCTTTTTCGTATTAGTGATGACTCCAAAGACATTGGATGTTGAGTGGGCGGTGAAGCAGGGGGGTGACTATGACGGGTGGGTCAGACAGCAGGTTAAAAACCTCTTAAAGGATTGATTGTTCTCATAAACCGGATAAAGTGACAATGATAAAATTTTGATGGAGTCATTTGCAAAGTCTGTAATCAAGACATGTAGGCTATCTAGTAACATAATCAGTGCTAAATCAGTAGTGGCTATCTGGACTGTATGCTGTAAATTTTAACGTGTGCTAGCATACATTTTTTATTTATTTTTTTAGACTGAATAACAAATTTCTGGTTTATTTACACAAACTGCTTTCAGCATGTAGCCTACAACATACACAACATAATTAAGAATCATTTTTATTATTAGGTTATGCAATTTATATTTCAAACTGCATTAGATAAATCTTGAAAAAGAACACAAACATCAATATTCTGAGTTTGAATAATGTTCTAATGTTGTCGATCTGTTTTCAGCATTTACCAAAATTAATCGACTTTTGATGACTGGGATGGAGTCATTACCATGCAACCAAATTTAATCAACAAGGAATTTCTTAACAGCTAGTGTGTATTTAACACACTGGAGTAAAAATAATCATGATAATGTTTTGTTGAAAATATTTACAGCAGAAGAACTAAGAGGCTCATTTATTTTGTAATAAGTGAACAACTGTTTCAAAATGTCATCCAGTGTTTAAAGAATGCTTAGATCTGCAGGCTTTTTTTGGAAAGACCTTTGTCTTTTATTACCCACTGTAGCAGCGCTATTGTATGCCCTGTTTAGAGATGTATTATTTTGAGAGGAAGAACAGCTTGGCAACCGCCACACTGAGGCTTAAATAAAGAAATGAAGTTCACTGTGTCTGTTGTACATTGTCCCCTCCCATCCAGAGGAACGGCAGTCTGAATGCAGCTGTTGGGACTTTATTATGTGCCTGTGAAGATCTGAAACCTGATCAAGAGTATTTACAAGCATAAGCTACTCCCAACAAAAAAAATTCCTGACCAGAAACGCACATGTAACAGAAGACGCTATTAAAAGCATGTATCCACTTAAAGTACCACCCGATTCCTGCTTATTTTAACACGCAATAGCACTTGTTTTAATTTCATACTTTTTCAATATTTTTTATCACACACAAAAGGATGGAGTTCTTCACTTTACATATATGTATATCTATACATTATACACACACACATATATAAATGTTAGCAAGACTGGCCACAACTTTTATCCACCAAATGTGAAAAGACAGACAACTGTATGAAATTACCCTTATGAAATGTGTTTTTTTAACCACATGCCTGTCTTACTGCATGCCCAAAACCTTTACGGCCCTTGATGTAAACTTTGACTGCCTCACAAAACAACAACCATAAATCTGACATACTGTACTGAAACCTGCACACAGGGGTCATCTTCAAGGATACGGTCAAAGGTCATCAGTAGTGTGTGCATAGCAGAAATGTAAGTCTCAGCAAACATAAGAAAGAATAAATTTTTAAACCAGAACAATTTCTTTGGGACACCTATAATTAAACCGGTTTTTCCTACATAGGGCATTAGTGTCTTACATGTGTATTCAACATTAGCTCAAATGTTTATTACATGTAATATTTCAGCACAAATACAATTCCACTTGGTTCGTTTACATGCAACATGACCCCAAAGGCATGTTGGTTATTGGCTGAGGTTATCTGAGTCGTCTCGTCAGGTCATAGTCTGTAGAGGGTTTAAAAAGACAGTAAAACCGGACCTAACTATTTTTATACGACTGTAGCACAATTCAAATCTTGCACAAATGTAGTGATGTGATCAGACCCAGAAAAATGATTATACAGTATACTGTTTCATGTTATGACGTCTTTCTTTTTTCTTCCTTTTTTTTAAAACAATGTGTTAAATCATTTCATGGCAATAAAACTATATTGAATTGTAAACCCTTTGGCTTTGCTTGTGGTGCTTTTCTTTCAAATTTATTCCATACTTAGGCAGCTCACAGAGGTCAACCGTATTTTCTTACAGTCTCAAGTTACAGATTCAAAAGCTGCCACATACAAACTCACTTTTTCTGATAAATTAAGTAGATATCTGAGTAGATATCAGATATCTGAGATATCTGTTTACTAATAAACAGTCAAATCATTCATTGCTTAATTTTGATTCATTTGAGTTTATGAAGTGTCATGGTGACATGGTGGACTAAAATATACATTTTAATGTCTTTAAAGCTGCAGTCTGCAATTATTATAAAGGTAACTTTTTGTCATATTATTTGTCATAAGCTAGCTTGCGTAGCTAATGTAGCTCCAGTCTCCTGCTTTCACCTCTCCATCAGAGAAGCCAATTAAACGCACCTGACTTCTGTTAGCTTCTTGTTTAGCTTCTTATTTATACCAACACTCACTCAGCTGTTTGTTTTTTTTTTTCCATTACTCGTCAGCTGTTAAACTCATGAACTTGTGGTATTGTAGAGTCATCTGGTGACAAACTTTGGTACAACGCTGGCCTAAATAGAGACTGAATGAATGATTTTGACATTTTTCATTAGTCTTTGTTAACAAATAACTTAAATGTATTTTTTGTAGCAAACATCCACACCGCCACGAGTCAGTTTGCCTCATTGTTAATGATGTGAGCTGAAAGGATTTAGAACCATAGACTTTAAAATGAATCGGTTTAGAACCGATGCCGAGTTGGCCATGTTGTGTTGTGTTGTGTATACCGTTCATTTACGTCACGATTACTGCCGCTGCACATGCGCCGCAGGGAGGAGGTGAAGGGACGGAGTTGGAGGCAGGACTTGAGCGCAGCAGGAAAGGAGATGGGGGGTGATGTGATCTGTGTCTGTTCAAACTTTCAGGCTAAGTCCGCTCTCCTCTCAGGGTTGCAGACTGCAGCTTTAACCTAAAGTTAGTAAGTTAGTAGAATTATAAAATAAATAAGAACAATATAAGGTAAACAAAAGCGTAATATATTTTTTAAAAGCACCAATGAAACAGCAGAAAAAATGAAAAGTGTTTAAAGATTTAAAGATTGCAGTTATGGAGCTGAGTTCTTATGAAGTTTTTAGGCAATTAGCCTATATGAGCCTAACTATAAAATGGAACAATACCATGTAAAGCTTTGTTTTGTGGTAAAGACGATTATAAATAGTATCAGATATCAGATGTAGAAAGGCCAAAACCTGGACAACTGCT
>JAVQJG010103303.1:0-13336 GCA_036024015.1 Craterocephalus amniculus | reverse complement strand
TCATCGACTTTTACTTTGAAACATCCAGTCCCCCGGCCGTGTTCTCCTGTAAATGCGCTGAAGAACCATCTCACCCCCAGATAACTTCCAGCCCAGTTCTCTGTAAATATTGTCTTGATAAATAATGTAATGTTTAATTAGTCTACTATATGAAATTATATTTATTGTGAAACAAGTCTTGTTGTCATCAATGTCTTTGGATCTCTGAATGATGTCACACAGCAGCGGATTCGCCAGCAGAGTGGCATGCAAATAAATCTGACAGCAGCCGGTGCTGCAGCGGCGCTTAGTTAGGTGATTATATTAATAAATATCGACAGGAGGTACTCCGGGGGAAGATGAAAACCTGCGGTACTCGAGCGATGTTGCAACTCTCATGTTATGAGTCCCAGCTGACTCCGAGCTGCTGCAAAGTAGCTGTGCTGGTGGTGGGAGGGGGTGCCGGGCGCAAAGCGCCGTGCGACCGCTAACTGTAGAGACGATCATTTAAAGCAATCAGCAGTGTGAATGTACCTACAAACAGTCTTCATTCTCCTAATTCAGATAGACCCGGGTATTATTAAAATGACTAAGTCTTACATTTGTGACTTGGATAATTTCTATGTCACATTAAAATATGCCAGAATAACTACTTCATTCTTAGGATGCTGCCTGAAAACGCAAGAAAGGAGTGGTCAGAGGTAAAGACATACGCTATACAAGCTAGCAGTCGGATGGGTTCCCTAGCACTTTTTGAAATGTACTGTACTGGAGGAAAGTACATTTAAGTGTGCCATTTTACCAAAAGTGTAACCATAATGATCAGCTATTCTGGAGATTTCAACAGTTGAAGCATTTGTTTCACAGTTTGCCTTCATGTCCTCTTCAAAGTGAGTTTTGCTAACCTTGAGGTAAGTTTAACACTTGCATGTTTAGCCGCTGCTTTGGAGACTTTCTCCTTCAGCAAAGCTTCTGTATTACAGGACCTCTACCTTTAACCTGCTGTGTAGTGTGTTACCATTACAGATAAGAGTCATGATTTGATGATGACTTAGAAAAACACAGGTTTTGGGAGAGTGTAATTTTTCTTTTAAACTTCAAACAACTCTTTGATGTTGTAAGAAGCAGCTAAAATAATTTCCATGTCAAAGTATTATCAAGGGAGAAGAAAAAAAGGGGCTCTAACAAAGATGGCATGAGAGGACACACACATTCATACACACATAAAAAAAGGTTAATACATATTTCAAATTTAAATTTGTAATCATGGAGGACATGGAAAACGTAGCATGCACCCCCCCCCCCAACACGTCATGGTCATCATTAGGCAATCTTAGACAAATGGTTGACTCTCATGCTTTCCCTGGATTAAACCTGCAATTGGTTGTAGATGGAAACTTTGATGTATAATGAGAGAGAGAGAGAGAGAGAGAGAGGGGGGGGGAGTTTGTGTCACATAGAAACAACTCAGAGTCACGAATGAACCTCGGTGACTCTGCCGGGACAGACGTCCTCAGACTCCAAGACTTTGGTGGACAGATAGGTTTGTGTGCATGAGTGTGTGAGCAGTATGCTTGGAATAATTTGATGCTAAACAAGCTCTGCCACTGTTTTGTTAGGCCGCTGTCACCAAAGCAACACATTCTATCCCTTCTGCAGGGACTATATTTTGTCAGTGTGCGTTTCTGTGTGTAGTGCTCTTCTACACTTAAGCGAGTGCATGTTTGTATTTATTTGTGGACATGGAGCATGGAAGTTAGACTTATAATTTTCCCTTTTCAGTCCCCCACTCAGCTAAGCTCCTTGTGACAGACTGTTTACTTTGTGCTGGAAACTTGCAGAGAACATGGTTGTTGCGTTGTGCATGTGCGATTCTGCATCTGTCTCTCAAGCTTTGTCTCTGTCGTTTACATTCACTTTCAGCCTCTCATTCTTTTAAATCTCTCTCATTCTCTTATCCTCTCTTTTTAACTGATGAAGCAACAGCAAGGCTTGCTCTTACAAGTAGCCTCTCGGCTGCCAAATTACCCCTAAACTCCCTACACCAACCTATACGCTTACAGTGCAGCCATATTAAATCCAGACAAAAGCAATCCAGTCCTATAAACTCTCGCAGAAAAGAGCTGAGCAAATACAGCAACCCCTTTGGCTTGGAACTCAAAAAGAAAGTGATGCTAGCAGGCGTCTCCATAATGTGGTCAAGCCTGTGTGGTTAACAGCATCACCAAACTGGATTTCCTGATTGGCATCAAGACTGAATGTGGACAATGAGGGAAAAAGAAGTACATCGGGACAGGGAACAACCAACTGGGGAGGAAACGCATGAAGAAAAACATTATAATATTACTGTTATAGATAAAGATGAGCTTTCAGCTAAGATGTTTGGGAAAAGAGGAGAAATCTGAGGTGAAAAAAAAGCGAGCATGAGGATAAGGCTGAGCCAGAATGTGATGGTACAGAAGAACTTAAGTGCAGATGATGGTGAGCTGTACTGAATGTGCTTCGGACAGGAATCCCCTTTTTTGGAGGAAAGTGCGATCTTAAATCTGCTGTGTGGGAAAAGTTTTACTTACTAATATCTCCTTTAACTCTGCCCCTCGTACTTTCTCTCCTCCTTCTATCTTTCTAGGCAGTCTATGCATTGGAGGTCTCAAACAGGTTTAGTTTTGTACTCAGAAAATAATGTCGAGTAGGCAACGGGGAGCATCTTTAGTTCGTTAAACATGTTGAATGTCACAATGTTTCTGAGAAGCACAAACTGCAAACACAATCGAACTTTATCTTGTAGCCAGAGCAAACAAGCAACACAAGACAAATCTTTATTGTCGATATGTCTAAGCTAATTAATGCCAATATGAAGTGAAGTTCGACTCTGTCTTGTAATGTGTAAGAATGTAGATATTAATATTTGGAAGCAAAGAAAACCTATATTTCATTGTGAGGGACTTTCCCAGTTTGTCTATTTAGGATGAAAATAAGATAAAGGTTGACAACATACTAGTAATGGTTAGGGCTGCTAATAAAGGCAATATGTATATATTTCAAAAGACACATTTTACATAATAATAATGATGATAATAATCATATTTAAAAACATTAAGAAGAGATCCATATTTGAGTCATACTGAAACAATTTCTTTTTGCAATCAGCCTTAAATGCAACATCTCTCTGGAGCATTTTGGGCGTTTTGACATATCTGAACATAAACAAACTGCTTCAAACACAAAGTTATTTCTCTGTTTAACATGAATACAGAACCTTTAGAATGTATTTTTCTGTGTACTGATATAAAGGACAAAATATTTGTTTTCCTAAAGGCTCAAATCCAAAACAACCGTGAATGGCTTCACAAGACCTCAAACAATTAAAAACCTCTCAAACAATTAAAAACCTAGAAAACTTTCTAACAAAATATGAGGAAAATTACAGTGCAAATAGCATATTATTTTTTAAAGAAATTAAAATAGAAAAATCTCAATTAAACCTTTATATTAGGCATATATAAACCAGCAATTGTTCCATTATGGAAGTGAGCACTGCTGTTTTGTGGCATGAAAACATCATGTCTGGGCTCCTAGCAGTGTTGATGTTTCTTATTAACCTTGCTTTCTCCCACTGACACATTGTTGAGTAAAATTGTTCATGTGAGGAAAATAAATACTGTGTGCATACTATCCATGAACATTGATAAATAATTTCCCTAATCTATCTTTAATTGATATGCTAATTAGCAATGTACTATTTACTATAGGACTGAACTCCACAGTCTTAGCTGGCTTGAAGACCTGATGGTAAGATGTAACCTGAATATTCTTTTTAAAGGTTTCCCTAAATATGTTAAGTTTCATATAGTGCATTCATATAGTACTGAACATATAGACTATAAAGGCAGAATGCTGCACTTTAGTGTTTGATGCGTTTTCTGTGACTGTGACCAACAGTTGGTTTCAGCAGAACACCCTGTTGCCAGTAGCAACCCCTGCACACACTGTTTTACAGCAGTTGAGCCTAAAAAATGAGTGTAGAGCACAGCTTGTCAACTTGGACAATGTTAATACTATAGCTCATGTCTCTGAGATCAGCAAGTAACCAAGCTATTGGATCTTGTATATTTAAGTAATTTGATTCTTTCTTTTTTAATATGAATACTTTTCTGAAATGTTATCATATTTAATTTCACCTGAATTTGCAAAGCATTGTATATCCTTGTTAATCCTTTTCCTTTTACCATGCTGTACAAATTATCCAGCACTCCATTTTCCATTCCCATTTTTATCCAGTTTAGGGTGACAAAGGGCTTGTGCCACATGGTTAGAGGCAGAGTACAACCTGAACAGGTCATCAGTTTTTTATGGGGTCATCAAACACCTATGTGGACTCCCTTTCATTCTTACACTCAATTTACAATAGTAATTGAAGCTAGCATGCAGATTTTTGTGGGCAGACACCAGAGGACCCATCAGAGACATTAAAATCTACTTACTGCATCACCACAATACATTCACAGTGAAAGATAATACCATGTAAAACTTTGTGTAATTTTCTTTTTTAAGATGTTATCATCATCTTCCCTGAACATATCCTCCAAATCTGAACGATCTGCCTTCTTCCTTGGGTGAAACATAATTTGAAAAATTAATGAATTATTATGCCCCTCATGCTTTCTAAGTTTAATTCCCTCTGAGGTTTACCCTAAGTGTTGATAAAAAAGCCTGAGCTGACGCTCTCATATCTTAACATGTGAAGTGGATGAATTTCAGTTATACCAAAGGCAGCTTTGAAGCAAACTGGCTGCCTGGCCTGTGTCTGGTGACACACTCACTATAATGGAGATCAGAGGAAAAGGAAGACGGCAATTAGGATTCCTTGCGTAACTGGGAGATTTAGAGAGCGAAATTGAGCATACCTATCTCCTAGAAAGATGGATGGAGAGCAAGAAAGCAGGAAAAAGAAACAGAAGTGTTACAAGGGCTTTGTGGGAAAATAACACGAGATTAGGAGAGGAGGTGGATGCAGTTGGAAGCTAAGCATTGGATGGAGGACAACAAAGGATGGCAAGAAGATAAAGGATGAAGGGAGAGTAAGATAAGGATGCAAGGCCTGATGGAGTGAGAGAATAAGTGTGAAGAGGAAATGTCACAGTGTCAGACACAGATAATGCTGGAAGAGGAAACTAGTTCTTTTGGCAAAAAAGGTGATAAAAACAAAACATAAAAACAAAAAAACATCAAAAAGACAAACTGAGATGAAAGGGGAGAGATCAAGGTAAGAAAAAGAACAAGCGAACGGCCAGCAAGCAAACAGACATTTCAATTTATGTTGTTCTGGTAGCATCAGTCCATATTTTCACTGGGAGTCACATGATCTGTCTTTTGTTTAACATTCTTCCTCTAGTAGTTATCTAGTGTTACCTCCCATCCCCTGTGAGCCATGCACATTATACGCATACGTGCATGTGCTGTAAAGTGTGTGTGTTTAATCAAGCAGAATGCAGCGAGACTTTAAGGTTCACTGGCTTCATTGCTCTAGGGTTAGATGTCTCTGTGTGTGTCTTTGTTGCATAATGTATTAATTCCCTGCACACCTGTTGTTTGCATTCTTGTCTTATCCCCTTGTTGCAAACCCACACACACACACACACATGCACACCTTACCTCTGCCTGTAATGGAAACAAACAGTGGTTAGGGCTTTTGCATTAAGGCCCCTTGTTAGCTTTCTGACTGCCAGCTGGTCAGTTAAATTTGAAGACAAGTTAAGCTTTACTGCAGGCTTGGGATGGACACCCAGGTTTTAACAGTCCAGGTGCATAAAAAAAAAACAAAAAACAAAAAAAAACGGTTTCCTCACCAGCTTATAGTTTATGAAACACACTGTAGTCTCACTCTCTCTGTGATCAAGCCTGGATCAACAAACTGAAATACTGAGGACCCACTTTCTTTATCCCTTTGGTGGCAGCTGCTTCATAATCACTGGCTCATTCTCCAGCTGTGTGGTCGACAGCTGAAACATAATTACCAGTTTTATTCTTACATACTGAAAATTTGAATTATAATGTGACATTTCCCAGCCTTTGCATTATATGCATCACTTATATGCATGACAAAAAGAAAGCAATTGTTGGAGTTCCGAAAGAAAACCAGCAATGTGCTTGTGTTGCGATGGCAAATTCTGTAAGCATGTTATACTTGCACATGTCAGCTGCCATGATATTCATTGTATAAGGCGGTTCTCATAACGGGAAATTGTGAATTAAGGTTAATGTATTTGGCTGGTTGTTTCGGTGTGAAGTCATTATCTGCAGTGGTGTTTTAAATACATCAGCATTGATTGGCTCTTTGGCAAGTTTATACATTTTCTGTTACTTTCCAACCCTTCTGGCATCAGACTCCACTTTCTCAGTTCCTACAGGCTGATGTCAGATAGAGCAGCACCATTGTGCTTTACCTGGAGCTGTAGCCTCACTGTTTGTTTGACTACAATGGTCTCCCTGGTGAGATCAGGAGTTTCCAATGCGAACAAGAAAAAGATGGAAGATAAGGATGGAGAGATTAGAGGTGGGAAGGAAGAGAACAGCAAAGGGCAGGAAAAATGTGGCCAACTGTAAAAGAGTGAAAGATTGAGATAAAAGAGGGGAGATTATGGGTGGAGTGAAAAAGCGATGAAGGCGTAGAAAAAGTGTTTAGTCAACTGTGAAACAGTGGACGATAAGGCATGAGAGAGAGAGAGAGAGGTGGTGGGCACTGTACAAGAGAGGGAGATTAGAGAGAAATCCAGAAAGTGGAGAGGAAGGCTGGGAACACGAGGTGAAGCCGGCTGTGTAGGACTGACAGACTGACATTAGAGAGAAATGACTGGGGAGAGATTGAAGATAGATGAGGAAAAAAAGGGAGGGGAAAAGAAAAACGTGAGAGATTGTGAGCAAATGTCGAAAGATAACAAGTGACAGATAGCAGAGAGGGGTAATACGGGGAGGAGAGGATGGATTGAGGTGAAGAGGTGGCCAATGGAAGTTTTCAGATTGGATGCTTCTTCAGAGTCACTCAAAAGTGAGGGGATACCTGGAATTACATATCGAAACAAAGAAAAATGGCTTTTTTCGTCATGGAAGACACCTTTTCTCAATTCAGGATGACAAATCAGAATATGGTGTTTTTCTCTCTGTATAAGAAGGCTTATGAAATAAGTGCCAGTGCTTGGCTTTTCAAGCAACCAATGACAGAAACTGTGTAATGCTGTGATGGCAACCAGGAGCATTCAGTTGTGCTGAATGTGAAATCGCTTTCTCATGTCATTGATGCTTCAGAATTTTACAAACCGCAGATGATGTGGGTCTATCTATCAATGCAAATTCATCAGGGCTTACAAAATAGCATAATTTCATTTTTTGGTTTTCCGTTATGATGCATCTTCTGCTTCTGATGATGTTTCCATCTGTGAAGATGCACTGACGATGTTCACAATGCAATGGCGTCGGTAGTTGCCACTCTTGATGGGGAAAAGTTTTTTTTTAACCTTGTCCAGTATCAGAGCAAACAAATGGTCTGACTACTGGCTTGTACTGAGCCCATTCCCCTTTTTTCAGTTTTAAAACTATTTCTTTGCCTTTTAGCTCTGTTTTCATCTCCACTAGCCTGAATCAGAATTATTTTTTCCTCCAAATGCTGAATGTCCCAGTATTTTCTCAGTGCAACAGTTTCTAACTTTTTCTGTCATTTGAGCCTTTGTGATGAAGTATTCATGATGCTTTTTTTTTTCAGAAAATATGTTATAGATTTTGTGCTGAGGGTTTTTCCCCACCACCCATGCTTTTTTACATATCAAGAAAAGTGAATTGTACTTGAAAGAACTCTGTTATGATTGAGGCCAGCTTTCCCTCAGTACCTTTGTTGTAAGGTAGGGTAGGAATCATTTATCAGCAGAGTCAGTCATGTGACCTCTGATTGTGTCAGATGAGATATTGAAACTATTCATTACCTTTGGAGCCCTTTTAAGGACACCCCGGTGGGTCGTGGACCCTATTTGGGAAGCGCTGGTCTGGCTTACACCAGCCCTCCCTGTCTCAGGCCACGGTATGGCTCTTATTAGTGGTTCTTGCCCTGGCAGTGTGGGGAAGCCTTTTGAAACCTAATATGGTCTTAAATCAGATTTATAAATGTTTAGGTGTATTATGAAAAACACACACACTGACTTCCTTGGCAAAGCTAAACTCTGTTTATGTGAGAGTGTGTCTGAAAGGGAAATATGTGTGTATGAAATAAGAGGCTAAATGGTGTGCCTTGTTTGTACCCTCACTGTGTGTGTGTGTGTGTGTGTTTCTTTTCCTTGCTTTAATTCTTCCTATGCGACAGCGTTTCAATAAACAGCTTACTTGTTTAAGGGGAGCCAGTCTATACACACACCCACACCCACGCTCCCACACCAACACACACAAGGATGTCAGGTCTTATTGCAAGATGTATATACATTGTGCCATCATTGTTAAAACAGATTGAATGACAGCCAGGAAACACGATAAGCTTTTAAACTGCCATGATGGAGAGAGAAAATTATTTCATCCCACTTTTTACTTTCCTATTTTTTTTTCCTCTGGAGGTTTTGCCTCAGTAATTCTGTGCTGCAGGGGCCCGATGTGTTTTAGTGTTCTTGGTGCCTGTACAGTATGAGTGTTTGTATGTTTTGGTTTCTATTTGTTTGTGTTGTATGTTTGTCTGCTTGCATGAATGTGTGTGGGCTCACATGCTGTGGGGCATTCTCACGCTCCGTCCTGCTGCCACATTCACAAATCTGGCTGAGTGAGAGCACAAAGGCATGCTGACATACACAAGCGAGTCCAGTTCAAATATTCACACTCTTTCGAATTTATTTTATAATTATTTTATTTATAATATGTTAAGTTGAATGGAATTTTATAAACTGCAAACTGCAAGTCTGATTTCTAATTTGTGTTTCTTTCTGCAGGGATTTGAACAGAAACAACATCACCAGAATCACTAAAGTGGACTTTTCTGGCCTGAAGAACCTCAGGATTCTGTAAGTGTGTTTGTTTCTTTGTTTCACTGAACATGTTTTGGTTATATAAAATTTTGTGCAGCTGAATTCTGGACTCTTCAACATTGAAATATTTTATGCGATTTCTGATATC
This sequence comes from Craterocephalus amniculus, assembly GCA_036024015.1. Classification (NCBI taxonomy): domain Eukaryota; kingdom Metazoa; phylum Chordata; class Actinopteri; order Atheriniformes; family Atherinidae; genus Craterocephalus; species Craterocephalus amniculus. Next base: position 4,213 of record JAVQJG010103303.1, on the reverse strand, counting down.
AATTTAAAAAAAAATTTTCAATGATGTACTAGTGGATTTTTATGAGTACAAGTCAGGAAATAGTTCACAAAACAGCTTCAAAAACTGAAAGATATACTGCAGCTAAAAAGGTTATTAGTTTAACCTGAACCAGCAAAGGCAATTGTTAAATTGTCTTGTGCATCTAAAAAGAAAAACGTGAACTTAACCAGACCAAAGCCACAGTTCTCCATCGTTTTTCTAGCCAGAAGTGGATGTCATCACTATTAGAAACTGTGCTGGCCTGTTTGTTTTTATATCAAGAGTTATATACAGGTTAGCTGATAATTATACTTGTTTTGAAGCAAGAAAATTCAAATGAAAATAGATTTTACCGTTACTCATGAAGACATCATATCTTCAGATACCTTATTTATCCCTGAAGGGAAGAAGTATAGTTGGGAAAAGTATCTGCCATTTAGAAGATGCTGACAGAAAACTTGTTTGAGGTTTGGTGGAATTGGGTATGAAGCTGAATTCCTCAGGTACAGTACCAGCAGAACTTCTATGTTCCTTTTCTCTCCCTTTATTACCTTATTTTGACCTATATTTCTGTCTTTACAAGGACTCCCATTAACAAAAGAATTGCCATGCTGGAGCAATTAAGCAAATGCTATATTTACCTAATGGGCCTGTATGTGCCTATAGGGGGAAATAAGTCTCTATAAAATAGAGTTTCCCATCTTAATGAGGGCTTTCAGGGCAGGAGAGAATGTGAGTGTCCTATCCAAGCAGTTGAATTCTGCAATTACTGGATATTTATAAGGTTAAGTAATAGAGTAATTGTGCACTTACATACCAGTAACAAGCAGCAAGACTTCCATTTATTAAGCAAGGGACTCTACAGCAAGATGTTGGACTGTTATAATATGATGATACACAATTTCTTGACAATTACTTGCATTAGAAATTTCTTTCTGAACTATAATTCATTTCTAGGCACAATTGCTACCAAAGCTACACTTGCAGGAAGTAAGAATAAAATCACCCAAGCTGTTAGGAAAGGTGCAATAATAGATTTTAATCTCTGTTTTCATGCTCAAGCGACAATGCTTGACTTGAGCTGATTAATACTAATACTCTGGTATCAGTCAAGGCTTCCTCTGTCATCTCCAGGTGATTTAAAACCCTTCAGCCTGACTCATTTCACAACCAGAAAAGCATGAGCTCATCACTCCTCTGCTTGCTTCCCTTCATTGGCTTCCCGTTAGCTTTTGTATTGATTTTCTAAAATCTTGTGCCTCACCTTTAAAGCCTTGAATAGTCTTGACTCCAATTACATCTCAAGCTAATTGACTTGGTATGTGCCTTTTTGACCACTGAGATCTGCAGATAGTGCTGTCTTAACTGTTCCCGGATCAGTTTGTGACTAAGGGTGATTGGGCTAAATTCCATCAGTGTCCCCACTTATTGAAATCACTATATTTAGCCACACAACTTCTCTAACTGCTTTCAAACCCCTCTTTAAAATTTCAATCTTTCAGAAAGCCTTTGGCAAGTACTGATAAATTTGTCATACATTTTAGTATTGAATGAATATTAGAAAAATATTAATGTTTTTTTGCACATCCATCTGACCCAATTCATCTTACCCGTTTCTAACGATATTAAGGAAAATGCTCCAAAACAAACATCTTCCTGTGATGGGATAGGGAGGTTGGTTAAGCTTATTTCAATGTATTCTCAAACGCTTTCATACCAAAGAAGTTTTGCAAAATGTTGATGAAGCTGTTTTGTATTCAGACCTAAACTGTTAGTTTTGCCTCAGATCTGTTTGCTAAGATTTGGAGCAACATAACTAACTGTCACAACTGAATGTAAAAATGAAAATACAGTTGTAATATGTGACATGAAAGAACATTTTTTAACACGCTTTGCTGATGGATCTTTGTTCATCTACTTGTCCGCTTGGCTGGGGAAAGAAAAAGTAAATTTTAGACACTGATCATTTAAAAGGATACAGTCAGTAGAGTGCAACTGCTCATCTCCTCACAGCTGTCCTAATTGACTTCACAGGCTCTCACTCTTTTGCCTGGAGTGGCTAAAATGTTTGTGTGTGCATGTGTGTGTGTGTGTGTGTGTGTGTGTGTGTGTGTGTGAGGGCTTTAATAACTATAATCACTGCTGGCTGCATGCAGCTTCCCTCCTCACTCTGTTTTAACCAGACTGGCAGATAAAAATACACTCCCAACTACGCCGAAGAGTGGAAATGAGTTTCTTCAAATGTGTGTTTGCATATGTAAGCGCACGCGTTTAGCCAGAGCCCTCTTTTAGTGGATTTTGAAGTTAAATTTTACTCACTGGTTCAGGCTTTTGGTTGCTTGTTTGTGTTTTATTTAGAAAGAAAGAAAATGTACAATTTAAGTTTTTATTTTCTTCCTGTAAGAAAAGGGCAAGAAGGACAGAGGAAAATAGGCTATGTTTGTGTGTGTGTACGTGTGTATGTGTGTTGGGCTAGCAGCTTGTTTCATGTGGTCGGTGATAAACTGCTGTGACATTTCCCTGCTCTAAATCTCTTAAAGAAATTGGAAGGAGATGGCTTGGGAAAGAGGAGGTAGAGAGAGCACACACACAGATGTGTACACACCATGCTCACACAAGTACACACACATTCTTGCGTTTGTATCAAGAGATGAACAAAAGCGACATGGTCGCTTTTACCCTTATCTGTGGTCAAATAGGCATTACAGTTACTCAGCAGACCTCTGTATCTCTCCCACACAGTGCGTCGTTCTGGGATTCCGGGTCATTTCAGCCACTTGTGCATCCCTTGGGAAAACTTTGCTTGTAGTTTAGTGCTTAACATTCTTCCCAGGGTAGGTTTTAAAAAAAAAAGAAGTATAAATTCTAATTGGCATATTTATGCACAAGGTAGTAATTAAGGATAATACATCCTGTAGAAATACTTAAATGTGATCACTGCTAAAAAGAAATCTAACAAGCGTAAATGATCTGGTTGTACACTGACGTTCCCAATGATCACATAGTACAGAAATAAAAACATGCTGAACAAACTAATTTATTAGTGTTTTAAATCCTCAGACTCTGTTTCTGTCTTCATGAAAGTACTTCATTCAGACCACCTCTGTAATCTAATAAAGAATTTAACATCACTGTGTGTTTATCCCAAAACATGTAATTCTATCCAGCGGTCTGAATAATCTTTAATCGGTGCGGTCAAACACGGCTTGTCTCTGCATGCGTACCACAGGCCCAACACTCGGCGTAATATCTTTGGCAGTTTTCCTTTGCAAGATATCTTCCAGACTGCAGCTGAATTGAGTAATTCCTAACAAATTTAGAAGTAGGTGAAAACTTAGGCTTAGTGTGGAACAGTTTGGCTGGAAAGTTAATTCAGTGTCACACACTGTGTGTAAACAAGTGAAGTTAGTGTCTCCTGAAGTGTCTCTTTATTTCCTTCTTGCAAATTCTTACATTTTGCTAAAGGTTGGCCTGACATCATTTTAATGATGGCTGCTAAGACTATAAATAGTGGACCAAAAATAGTTATTAGACACAGCAGTCTCCACACACGTGAATCAAAACTTATTTGTGCTTTTCTCTCCATCTTTGTCCGTCTCTCTGTGCTTGACACAAACAACATAAACAAAACCTTATCAGCACAATCTCCCCCACTCCATGTGTTTGGCTTAATATCCCTTGATTTTCTAAACTTCAATCCATATAGCAGGATTTTTTGAGCCCTCATCTGGACAAATAAAGTTTTGATAGTTTTTCAAAGTTATGTCTTGATTTTGCACTGCCCCAAATTAAGACAGGGGATAAGTCTTGATATTCATTTGAATTTTGATTGGAGGATTGCAAAGGTTATAAACATCTTTTTAGGTGTATCTTACACATCTTACTTGGACTTACTTAGTCCAACTGGGTTGGACTTTCTGATTCAGGTACTATTTAGAATGCCAGAGTTACTTTGTTACAATCGACAGCTATGAAAATGAACAGGTGGCCATGACTTGTGGAGTCCCCCAGAGGTCAGTCCTTGGACCTCTTCTCTTCAACTTTAATGTAATGGTCTTCCTAAAAGGAGCATTTAACATCTGCAGCTCATCCAGTTTTAAAACTTGACTGATTCTTTATAAATCCCAGAACAGTGATATGTTCAGAGAATATAAACCTGCAAGAGCTCTTAGATACAAAAACTCAGGTCAGCTGGTTTAGACCAGAGTCCAGA
>JAVQJG010103301.1:0-14156 GCA_036024015.1 Craterocephalus amniculus | reverse complement strand
TGCACACACACACACACACACACACACACACACACACACACACACACACACACACACACACACATGCACAATGTACTTCACACATGCACGCCTGTGAACACACCGGCAGAAAAAACAAGTTAAAGCTATGTTTGACAACTTATTCATGAGTCGCCAGTTCACTTCTTCCAAATTAGCTAGAAAAGTGAATTTAAAGTCAAGTGTTACTTTTTCACAGACCATGCTCCCTTAATAAGCCCCAATTCCCCCCGTGCGGGGGGCAATACAGAATTTCTGCAGCAAAGACATCCAACGCAGTGCTGATCATGCAGAAATATAGTCATATGGCACATAAAATCAAACAGGCGAACCTCTGCTACAAGACCATATCAGTGATTTTTGACACCAAAATTATTCAAATAGACCTTGTAGATGCAGAGATATACTCTATTCAATTTGGGTATGTCGTTTTTGCACAGAAACTTAAAAAAGAGGCTGGGGCTTAAAAGGTTAAGAAAAGACCAAAGTTAACTAGGATTTTTTTCATAAAGAAAATAAAGATGCATTTCAAAATGTTTTAAATAATTAAATTGTATAGAGAGCAGAGCAGAACTGTTTAGAAATTGATTCCTTGAAAGGTTTAAAGCAAGTTTTTTTATTTCATTTTTTAAATTTATATTAGTGAAAACTAAATATAGATCAGCCAAATGATGGATTCAAATCCAGCAAAAAAAAAAGCCTACTTCAACAATCATTTTCCCATAGTTAAGTCAGAGTCAAATCCAGTTTTTGGACCATGTGATGTGTTGGTCAGCCTGCACAGTGTTTCCACTGGGGTGGTTTACTTAAACATGGCGTGCAGCCAAACCACAGACTGGTTTGGCCCTAGGCAACTGTGCTGGACCAATTAAAATGGCTAATGAGCCCTGAATGTATCATGTCCCTCAGAGGGCAGAGATGGAGTGACTCAGTCATTCGATAAATAGATACATCCACCTTGACTAAACTTAAAGTTTCTCACAGATATTTTAAGACTTGTCTGGTATATTGATTCTTTTCTTAAATCTTAAAAAACTGCAAGATAGTATGGGATGTCACTGAGGCTGAAGTGGAATAAGCAAAACGTTACATTTGACTTCTTTATCGAAGTTACTTCTGTTTTTTCCTCAAAATATCCAGAAAACACAAGATTATAACTAAACTCAAATCACAAATATTTTTTTCAGTGCACCAGCTACATTATAGTTAAATTACTTTTTTTATCTTTATCAAAATAAACCTTAATGTTTGAAGTACTAAGCTCAAAAACCATGGATTACCTGGGATAACTGATAGCTAATATGAATTGAAGGGATTTGATGTCAAAGAGGAGAATGGGTTATTCTAATCTAAGGAAGAGCAGCCAGGTTGCACTTTGCACCGTCTGAATATGGAAGATCAATAAAATCTATGGATCTGAACATGAAAGCAAAAATGTCAACATGGCAGCAAAGAAGCTGCAGGATGGTTTGGCTACTGCGCGTTTCCATTCGTCACTGAAGTTTGAACAGGATGTACAAAGTGTTAAAAAACGTCAGGACCAAGCTGTCTCCACTGTCGCCTGGATATTATAACATACAAGAGAGCCTAATAATATTTCCCTAAGTTAAATAACTTGCAGGGAATTCAAATGTATTGATCAACAATGAAGAAACTCATGAAAGGATACGAAGAGTGTCTGCAAGCTGACACATCTGCAGGGTGTTGCCAGCTAATTACGATGAAACTATGCATCAGATACTTAAAGGTTCTGCAGGTTTTAGAGTGAGTCCTCCAGGATTTGGACTCCTTTTAATTAATCTCACTGTTTCTGAGAATTGGATTTGACCCGTCTGGAGACTGTTGTATGTTGGTAAAGTAACAACTAGCAACAGATCAATTCCAGGACCCGATTATTTTCTTTCCAGTATGTAATTTATATGCAAATTAGTCAGAATAAAAATATGTGATAATGCAGCACTGTCAATGTACAGTAATGAGCCTCATTTGAAGAGACATTTTATCTGTCGGTGTGGCCCAGAAAAAAAAAAAAAGGTTTGCGTTAGTACCAAGTCCACAATCGTCGGAGGAAAGGAAGATGAAATGGGTGAAGAAGAAGAAATGTTCAACCACTTAAAGAATTAAAGAATTTATAGCCTTAAATATTTATTATATATGTAAAGTCTTAAGACCCATTTTTATTCCTTGGCTTTTAACACTGAATGAGTTGCCTGGTCCTCTGTGTCTTTTATTTTCTTCCTTTTTGTATTTTATTTATGTTTTGCTTTTTATCAATTTTATTTTTGGCTTTATAGATTGTACTTTTTATCTCATTTTTTCAATTCTGTTTTTATTGTTATTTTATGGTTTGTCAGAGCTTCTGTACTAGTTATCTATTGCTTTTATTTTTTTTCAGCACTTTGGACCAGTTCTGTTATTGAAATGTGCTAAAGAAATAAAGTGGATTGGAATGGATTATTCAGTGGCATTCATTTTTCATAGAAGATCATGTCATGTCTGTATGTTTGAATTAATGTAGAGTCAATGGACAATGGACACACTTTTTTAATACACCTGTTGATGATAACAATGATTTATTTATGATGAATCCACACAGCTTTCATTGTCTAAGCTGTAAACTGCTGCCATAAAGTCACATGTGCCAGTATGATGCTTTGTTCTTCTCCCCAGAAATCAAAGTGTTTTACTATAAGAGCACACTTTAAGTTCTCTACTCATTCCTTTGCCATTCACCTTTCACTCCCAGCCTCTTAGATACAATCAAGACTATAAGGGCAAGAATTAGGGAGTGTGATTCTGCCTTAGAGAACCTGACAGCGTCAGGGTGGAGAAGAAGAAATAGGCCACTCAGAATAAAGGGTTTACTTCTTTCACAGATTCTTATTTAGCATCTCACCCCTCCCCTCGTTCTGTCAAGGCCGCTCATTTCTTCCTCCTACTTGCTTGACAGAGAAGAGGTCAGAGAAAGAGTCAGACACACACACACATACGCACAAATCCAGGACGGACCGACTGCAACGGTTACAAATCTTCTCCGCCTTATCGAGGACAACACACTGATAAGTGTGTCTCCACTCCCCATCCGAGAGATCCATCTCCGAAAAACATCTGTGACACGTATAGGGAAATGTGAAAAAATATGTGTGTGAGTAAATGGCAGATTGATGGTTCAGCCCCTCTCCTGTGACTGTAAATGAGCCAAATGTGCATTTAACAGTGGGACAGAGGTGCATTTAAGCAGTTTTGGTGTGAATATTGATGCTGAAGGGTGAAAATTAAACAGGTTTAGATGACATGAGATATGGCTGTGTGTGAGTAAGTGCGTGTTTTGGGAGTGCTGCACCTGCAACTAATGATGTGAAACTTCATCTGCTGCAGCCATCCACGCTGGACTCACTCCCCTCACATCACAACTTGCACCTGTTGACCTGCACCAACAAATACACACATTCCCTCAGTGCCTCAGTTTTACTCTCTCTGACACACACACACACATTGGCATTTGCAACACTTGGGGCTATGTAACCTCATTAACCTAATCTAAAGGAATTAATTCCTTGATTTATTTATTTGTATGCGCCGCAGCTCTGGTTTTATGGAGACATATTGGCTGATAAATGTCGGCTTATCATTTACTGAAATAAAAGTTTACTAATATCTGCAGGATGAAGTACTGTTCTATTTCCTGTGGAAGTGCTTGGGAAATTGGTTTGATCTTGCAGATTTAGTTTGAAAATGTGAAACCTGTGATGAATTCAGTGAATTTCTGAATTGTTACAAAAAAATTGGAAATTAGACAGATAACATAGCAGATAGCAAATTAGAGCATATTGCAAGATGAAGATTAAACTTCAAACTTTATTTATTTACAAAGTGCTTTTCATGCATTTTTGGCAACACAACGTGCTTTACATAATAAAAACAGATTTCAGACATAAAAGATGTGTGTCAACATCTTAATTGATTTTGTTACATTTTGAACTCCAGGGTGTCCTTTTAATTAAAAAAAAGAAAGTGTTTTCATGAATCAACCACGCATCCTCGCCCCTGTGTGTTGTTGTGGACGTGGAGGGCCGCTGGCTTGGGCTGGGCTGGGTCCACGGTTCCCACAGCCTATGTGGAGGCAGCCTCTGTGGCGCTATCAGCCTCCGTCTCCGGCCCCCCAGCACCCGCGGGCCCCCCTGACGTCAGCCTGAGGCCTGATAACGGGGTCCATGGCTATAGCAGCTGAGGGGCTGGCAGGGGGAGGAGGGAGGAGGGAGGAGGGGGGGCTGGAGATGGAGGGATGAGGTGGAAGGAGAGTGGCCGGCAGGGAGGGAGGAATTGGGGTTACACTAACAGAGCCAGTGGTGGATAAGACCTTCAGACAGATAAGACAAAGTTGAGTGTGGAGCCTCTTTTGTTTTCCACTGCTCCTCCTGTCTGCCAGCATCTTCCTTCTCATCCCCTCCGGCGCTCTCTTTCTCTGTCTTGGCCTACTTTAAATGCTTTTTTTTTCACATTTAACCAGTTTATTAAACCTCTCTCCCTATACTTGCCCTCCTCTCTTTGTCCAAACAGAAATATTCCCATAATCAGACGTATTATGAATTGGCACACCTTTTCTCCTTCTTCTTCCTCCTTCTGCTTTTATACAGTTCTGAGAGGACAGGCCACCCTTGATTGACAGAAAGAGACCAGTTTTGACTCTAAAATTCAAACTCTTAATATTCCTTTCCTCTCTCTTTCTCTCCAGCATCATTGCACACCACTTTAGCCACCTGACTTCTCTGCAACCACCTTTGCATGAACTCTGACTGAACCCTTCGTCACCTCTAGAAGCCATTGTTTTGATGATGTCACCTCACCTTTGCCTAACCTGGATCTTACCCCTAATTTGCCCCTCATGTACAAACAAACAGCCGTCCCTCTGCTTGCTACATCAAACTGCAACTAAACCCTACGTATGTGCATATTAAACACAAGCTCTGCAAGTGTGTGTGTGTGTGTGTGTGTGTTGCCTATTTGCTCTTTAGGCCTTCTCTAGCCAGCGGACTTTGGCCGACTGCTTATCACAGGGAGAAGTCCTGGGATCCCTTGGTCTTCATGGCTAAAAATACACACATAATTGCTGGCATTTTACACACACTTTTATTCTCATTGGGGCACCCCGGCATGATCGATAATAGGAGACTGTCCGGCACAAAGTTGGCTGCTACAGTGGTTCAGTGGTGCACTTTGCACATGACAAAGGCTCGATTAATGTAAGTTCCCTCACTAAGATTTCATTTTTTATCTTTTTTTGAATGTCTTTAATAGCTGATATTGAAACATTGGGAGGGCAATATGCAAATACCAACATAAAGACATCAAAGAGAGACAGAGGGAGTTTGGATCATTTAAATTCTTATCATCTGTAATTGAATGTCGTGCGATGTGTTTGTGCTGCTCTTCAAACAGTGTGAATCAAGAGTCCAAAACACTGCGGCGGACATTTGAGAACCTGCAACTGGGGAGTTAATAATTTATGCAAAAACACACTCTTGGTTAATGTTGTGTGTGTGAGAGAGAGAGAGAGATGCCCAGGTGACTTGCTGAGAAACCATGTGCGTGTCTGACTCTCTGACCTTACCTGCACAAACACACAGAATCCATCAGATCTTTTAGAATAACACACAGACCTGAACACACACATAAAGTCGTGTCAGTAGTTACTTATATAAACTTCTCCTTCCAACCCACAAAAAAGTATTAAATATAGATAAAACAAAACACAATATATTTACTTTTTAGTTGTTTGCTAATTATTTGAGGACTTTATTTAATCAAAAAGTAAAAACAAAAAGTAACAATATAAAAATGTTGAACTGGTTAGCCAATGCTGTTGTATGCATGCAGACTCTGAAACTGACCTGCCGGAATAAGCAAGGCCTTCCCTGAGACATATAATCTGGATTGCGGTGTATGTTCACAGATAAGCACATTATTGTGTAAATGCATCCATACGCAGTCTCTGATTCTTGTTTTTGTTATCTGTCCGCAGGAGTCAATCCCAGGACTGTTTTCCCCTTCATCTCAATCCATCTTAAATTAACTGCACTGCATCTTTGCTTACTAAACCGAAACAGCTATTTTCACTATACTATATTTATGGCTGGTTTTAATGTCTTCTAAGTCAAAACTCACAAAAAAATGGTTTTTGTTTTATCTCTTTTTAACATGCACTGCTCCAGATTTTCGGATTCTTTTTTCAATTTAAGTTGATGATAAAATCCACAATTTTCATGTTCATTTCATTTCATTTATTTTTTGTTCATGCCTTTCATGTCTTTTCGTTTCAATTTTACATACATATCAAATTCTCCAGTTTACAATTTTCACATGATAAAGTGCTGAACACGTTTTGATTTTTACTTTTTGTACGATTTCTGAGATTCATCAAATACCCAATCTCAGTAGGGACCTGATGGAAATAAACCATGTCAATTGTGAAATGGGCCAGTTAGAGTTTCTTCCTCTATTTTTTATTTTACATTACATATGTTCATAAATACTTTGCCATCATGTCTAATCTTCTTTTAATTTTACTTTTTTAAAACTTTTCTTTAAATTAACCACATTCTAAATTTGTTCATGGTTTTCATTAAATAATAAACTTGGACCCAGTATATCATTTAAAAAAGATTGAAATAAGTAACAAAAAAAAGATCCCTCTGTGTGCGAATGAGATAAGGAAAACAAAATGAAACTAAAAGAGAAAAAAAAAGATTTAGTGTGAAAAGCTGAGAAAAGATTTAAAATCAGTGCAATTTGAAGACAGCAGATAAACTCATACTGGGATTATTTAAAGGAATAGCCATAAATAAAAGGTCATAATTCCCTAAAAATAAAAGCGTATTTTTCAGAGAAAAAAAGCTAAATATAAAGTGTAATATATATGCTATGAAACCATTGCTTTTGGATATAATTATAAATGAATAAGTCCATCACTTGAATAGTCAGATGAATCTTGATGTCTTCATGATGCCATCTGAGTCAGTATTGATTTTCCCTGTTTTGACGTTATCATCATCACATGAGTGAATGTCAATCTGATCAGATAAAACAAGACAAACAGGTGACATCAGCAGGAACACAAGCAGGGGAGATGAAAGGCCTTTAGCAGAAGAAGGAGACCTTTTCTGCTTACTTTGCAGTGAAAACTGCCAATGAAGAACACCCCAGAGCACAGCCGAGTGACAACTGTGTGTGTTTGTGTGTTTCACTGGTCTCATATCGTTCCTCTCTCCGGGTTTTCCTGCTTCTCATTTGAAGTGCTCTTCCTGGAGCCAGAAGTCTACAAGCCTGTGTGTGTGTGTGTGTGTGTGTGTGTGTGTGTGTTTGTGTGTGTGATGAAAGAGGGCCAAAGTAAGTCACCGACCCCAAATGATTGAGTCTCTGCCCCAGCCAAGACGGGGACGGTTTTCCTGGAGCCTGGTTCAGGCGCACACACACCAGCGTGCACACACCTTTTTCACCAACATTTTGCTGCATACCAACATCTCTATCTAGTCCCTCACCAAACACCTCCTCATTCATACACACTGACAGCGAGTCCACGCAGAGCTCGCACAGTTCCACCAAATAATCGCTGCAGACACACACACGGTTAACACGGGCTGTGGTTTCTGTCACTGACAGTGCTAGAGCCTGGCATGAGCAAACACACAATTCACAACACACTACTGTGCAGCGGCAGAGCAGAGGATGAACCCTGCTTGATTTTGAGATGTTTTTGTTAACCTTTCACCCTAAATTTTGACATGTCAGACCAAACAACTCCTCAAATCACAGCAAATTCACGCCATGAGTGAACCTCAACACATTTATTGAACTGGAGCCATAAAAGCATCAATCTTCCGTGACTCTGATGCCACTTTATGCCTTGTCAGACTAACAAAGCCCCACCTTGATTTTATTAACCAATAATTGGAGGTTATGTTATCAGCCAGTTACACATTAATGACAGTTCCCTATTTCCACTGAGGCATTATTGCTCTGTTTGCCTTTATTACTACTGGAGAGGGTGAGGGAGAGAATGAACAGTTTAAAGAAACTATACTTGATATTATTTTAATCTTTCTAAGAAAAATGGTTTTCTACGTGGTATAGTATGTGGTAAAAGGGGTAATTTTATTACAATTAACGACTCATTGATTGCGCATATGTACGAGTTCAGGGCATTTTAGTTTACGAAAGCGGCTAGTTTTTTTAGCAGTGGCGTGACACGCTTTCTCTGCCTGGTTAATTTTTGGAAGGTCTAGACTCCGATGAGCCAGTAATAGCGTTCCCTTAGTGATCCGGAGTCAAATTATGAAAGTTAAACCCCTTAGCAAAGAAAAAGCGTCACACAAGAGCAAAAAAAAATAGCCGCTGTCGCTAACTAAGCTAGCCGGACGTGAAATCGGGTATAGTCCCTTTAAGCAGAAGATTAAATTCTCCTCCAGGTAAATCTACTTTTTGATAACTGCGGCAAAGAGGAAAAGTCATTCTCAGGTAGTGTATTCAATACAAATCTTAAAGCTCAGGTTAGTATCGTCATTTAAAAAAAAAACTTATTACTGTCATGTTCTGTACATAAGATCTACTTCATTATGTGACCATTTCTTCCATTTCATTAACATGGTCACCCTCCTGTTTTTGGTGTTGTTGGCCACACCACAAGCTGTACAAACATGATCGCTCATTTTACTCAGCTCAGGTCATTTAAGGAAAACTTTATGTTAAATTACATGATGCATTTTGATTTCAAACCAGTTCTCCATGTATATCATTATGGAATATGGAAAGAAACTTTCTGGTTGTATGCCTTAGGAAAAAATAGGGATTTGAAACAATCTGCCATATGTTCATTGGCCGCTTTGTTAGTTACACTTTGTTTGTGACATATATTCATTCAGGTGAGATTTTTTCTCATAATGACATGATAGCATCACACAGTTGCTCCAGTCATCATTGGAGCACAATGAGCTCATGGTCTTGTTACAAAAAACCAGTCAGAGATGATTTGAGCTAAATGACATGGTGCGTGATGCTGCTGGAAGTTGCCAACAGAAGATGGTACAAGGTGGTCATACAGGGATGGACATAGTCAGAAACAATACTGGTGATTAAACCATGCCCAGTTTTTACTCGGGGTGTAGGATAAAATCCCCTAAACATGTTGATACGAGGCAGGATGGATCAATTCTGACCCTAAACCACATGGATGTGGCAGCTGAAATGGACAGATAAGGCACCTTTTTCTAATCTTCAATGTCCAGTTATGATGAGTCAGAGGTGGGACAAAGTCATTATTTTGCAAGTCACAAGTAAGTCTCAAGTACCTCCTCTCAAGTCGAGTCAAGTCCCAAAGTCAAGAGGAGCAAGTCTCGAGTCGAGTCACAAGTCAAGACTAAAGACTCCAAAGTCAAGTACAAGTATTCAACACTGAATTTCAAGTCACGGCCAAGTCACCATGAGCTCTTGATCAATGCAATGTATTTTATTTAGAAAAATTGCACATTAAGCCGAAACAAATAATTTTAACTTAAATTTGTGCTTGGTTATTTATCACTTGTAAATTCAAGAGCGGTCTTTACAGTACACAGTCCTGTAAGACATTCACACTGATTACATCATTTCCATTTTTGTACAGTCATGTATTTAACTAAAGCTATATGGGGACAGTGAATTTACTTTTTTATCTTTTGTCGAATTATCTGTCCTTAACCTAATACTATTACAAACTATTAAACAATAAAGGAAAAATCCTTCTGAGCTAAGGGTTGGAGATTTCTTATTAGTTTGTAGAGAGAAATCTGTACTGCCAAGCAAGCTCAGTATTAATCTTTAAGACATATATCATATCTTTAATCATCTGTATCTGGTTTTCAGTATTGAAACATCACTGATCCCATTAACAGCAGTTGGGGGGAAACTTTCAGAGGAGTGAATAATGAATGATAACATGGGATTATTATAACGTCTGCTGTTACTTGTCTGTTTAAACATATGTAACATCTATATCTATACTGACTGAAACAGCGTCTGTTCTACAGAGAAAAACATTTATTTGGCGGTGGGCTGGATGGATTGCTGTGAACACCGTGTTAAAACCCCCTATGCTAGCAAACTTTGATAATATGACTGACTTACTGTTCTTTGTGTAGCTTCAAATGCTGAACGAAGTTGAATGTCATCGGGTCACCGTTGGTAATTTCTGTGCCGCATGTTTTACACACTGCAGGGCATGTTTTTATTGACAACTTTGTAATTCTTAACTGCTACCGAAATAAAATTTTGTATAATTTTGTTCACCACTGGCAGTCTGCTTCTTTGTGACGCTTTTCCCCTTGGCGGTCAGTCTGCTGCGTAAGGATTCTGCGTATTGTGCGTAATTAGGTCAGAGTGCATGGGCTAAATGGAGCGGTATTAAAACAATGGATTTATGAGGGGAAATAAAGGGTGTGGTGGAGGGAGGCTCAAGGAAATTACCAAGTACTTTCGAGTCAACAGGCCAAGGTCAAAGTAAGTCTCAAGTCATTTTGTTCAAAGTCAAATTTGAGTTTCAAGTCTTTTGTAAAATTGTCAAGTCAAGTCTGAAGTCATTAAATTTATGACTCGAGTCTAACTCAAGTCCAAGTTTTGTGACTCGAGTCCACACCCCTGTGATGAGTCTGTGTGAATTGTAGCCTCAGGTTTCTGCTCCTAGCTGGCACTCTGCATGGTCTTTTTCTGCTGTAGCCCATCTGCTTCAAAGCTGAACGTGTTGTGCGTTCAGGGAAGTTTTTTATCCATCATGTTAGAGACAGAATTTTGCACATGTTTTTTATAAGGAGGGGTTATTTAAGTTAGTTGCTTTTCTATCATCTCCAAGTCTGTTCATGCTTGTCTTACCACCACAGGGCATTTTTATCTAGACATCTGCCACTTTAAATCCTATGGTTGTGTGTGGAAATCCTGGTAGATCAGCTGTTTCTGAAAAAATCAGATCAGCCCATCTGACACCAACAACCATGCCACATTCAAGGTCACTCAAATTTCCTTCCTTCCCTATCCTTATGCTCAATTTGAACTTCAGCAAAGTTGTCTTGACTGTGTCTTCATGTCTAAATCCACAGAGTTCTTCACTGGTTATTAACTTTCTGTGTTACCAAGCAACAGAATATATGTACCCAGTAAAGAGGCATGTGAATGTATGAACGAAACAGATCTACATTGATAGGTTCAAGGGACTAAAATGAGAAACCTCAGGCGTTTTAATTTTTTTGTAGTTTAAAACCGTTGAAATAAAAACCTTCCTCATCGACTGTTGCTGCTCTATCAATATAAAGTAATCTTGTTTCAGCACCTAAAGCCTCAACCACACACGCCTCACTGTTTCAAGTTTTAACAATATGTGTTCATCAACCATTTCACAGCACTTTAATCATTCAAATGAGTGCTGTACATTTTGGCCAGTGAAGGGAGACCAAACATATCTCATTTCGTTATATGAAATAATTCAGTAGCATCCCCCATCCCTCGCATCTTTTTGTCTTCATAAAGCACCCACACACAGACACATCTCAACCGTGCAGATAGAAGAATTGTGTACAGCAACAAAGATTTCAAATTTACAGGCATTTCAGGCGACTCAATGTTTTATTTATTTTTGATGAAACAAAAAAAGAAGAAAGATTATGATGCATTTCTCTGTGCACAAGTTTTTATTCGGCTGCACTGTAAATATAAGAGCATATTCACTGCTGGCTATGTGTAGATTTTCAGGAGACAACAATGGCATCTGACAACGGCCATGCAAAGTTCTGTGTAAAATGATGATTCATGTCACCTCAGAGGCAATTTGCCTTTTGCGCCCTTCAAGTTGAGAGCAACATAAGAGATTAGCTATTCTCTGTGATTTATCAGGACCCCTCCACACATTCCGGTTGCCTTGCCCCGAGTTAAACCTGACATTGGGTCTCTGCAGTTCAACAGCCCGTGGTCAAAAGCCTTCTCTGTAATCAGCTAACAAAAGAGTTGAAACGGGGGATCAATGTGTATTTGTGTTATCTCCCTAAGTGCCTGCAGGATAAAGCACATGGGAAAAAATTTAGGTAAACTTATTCAGAGTCATGGCTGTGGGCTGCGGCTTCTACAGCGGATGCAACTCTGAGAGGGATTAAGCTGGAAGGGTTCAACCAGCAGCATATCAATAAGTTTGATAGAATGGTACCAATGACTGCATACATTTTTGTTTTATTTTACCCTCATATTCAGTCTTTCCATTGACTTCCATCAAAGTTGTGTTGAGTCTCACATTATAAGAAAAGGCTACACTGTACTGAATTTCTTCAACTTTATTTGCAATCTATTATTTTCTCTCACCACTGATAGACTATAAATCTGAAACCACTTCAACCTCCTGTTTTGTTTTTCAGACCACCGACTTGCAGTAACTCTGTTCTGTTCAGTCTTACCTGTCATATTGCTTCTGATTCCAGAAACAGTGGACAGTTATGTTCCGCCAACATGCATCAGGTTTGTCATCCCAGAGTCAAATACTGGAATTTAGTCAAAGCTGGCTTTGTCCCTTGAGGTTTTCCATCCAGGTGGTTCCAGTGCAAGTTTGGAGACAGTCCCACAGGCAGTTTATTTCTGTTTTGACTGGGGAAGCTCTGGCTCATACACTGAAAACTGGCACAATAGTGGAAACACTATTTTGTAAAGACCTGCTCTGGTTGGATGCCTTGGAGAAGGGTTATGGAAAAAAGCCTGACCAACTAAAATGTGATTGTCATGTTTAAAAATCCAGAGCCTTTGTGATGACCATTCTGCTTAATTTGTTAAAGAAATTTAGCTATGATATGGGTGGGAAGTGAAAGCAGCTGTGGGAGAACAAGAGCTCAGTGTTCCTTTCATTTTCCTGCTGTTTAATGTTTTATTGCCTGTCATATTGGTGAATGCAATCAAATGAGTCGAATCCAATATCACTGCTTTATACATGAATTTTTTGTAATGTTTTTTTTTTGGGCTCCGGTGTCCTTTATTTAACAGTAGCTAGACAGAAAAAGGGATCAGAGAAAGCAATGAATGACATGCAGACCCCAGACTGAGACTCAAACCTGAGTCAAGCAATGAAGAACTGTAGTATATGCAATAATCCACGACACTATTAGCCACGACACAACTCAACACAGCAACACAGACCTCAACACAATAAGTCATAATTTAGTTGTTTTGTGGCTAATTGTGTTTCGGGTTATATTGTGCGGTGGGCATCATGGTTAAGTGGGTTGTTGCTGATTGATTTTTGTTGCAACTTATTATTGTGTTGCGGCTTACAATGTAGTTCAGCTTTTGTATTTCTGTGACACTTCTAGGCCACTGTAGGCCCCAAGCAGTTGAACATTTAAGCCATTTTTCCAATATAATTTTTGTACAGTGCTGTGTGATCAACTTAAGTCAACTGGGATTTGTGTGTACATGTCTAAATTTTTATAGCTGTTCATTAACCACTGGTTGTTTACGTAAATGTGAGTTCTTTTGCTCCCCAACTGTAATAAATCAAACCTACGATTGCAGAAGTCAGCCATTAGTACCGCAGAATCCAGTTTCACATGGTCAACTCATGAACATGCCCTGAAAT
The DNA here is from genome assembly GCA_036024015.1 of Craterocephalus amniculus. Taxonomy (NCBI): domain Eukaryota; kingdom Metazoa; phylum Chordata; class Actinopteri; order Atheriniformes; family Atherinidae; genus Craterocephalus; species Craterocephalus amniculus. The sequence goes on along the minus strand of JAVQJG010103301.1, from coordinate 508 downwards.
GTTACATTTCAGACTTCGGCTTTGCTACTTGTGCCCCCTGATTTCATAATGATCTGAATTGATACAAAAGTAGTAATGAAAAACAAATGTTAACTTTTCAGTACTCATCTCTGTATTTAAATTATTTTGAATGAAACAGATAGTAGAGCATGAAACTAATTATCTTTATCTGGTCTAACATGTCTTACTGTAGCTACAACTTTTTCATCTATACAACAACAACATTTCAAAGAATAATACAGCCACAAAACATCTAAAGGTGTGCAGAATAGAAGTATTTATTAAACTGAATTTTTGAAAAATAGTACATAAATACTAGCCTGGCTATCGCGACTATAATGCAAGCTTTTTGTCTGGCCAATACTAATACAGAAACTGTTTCTCAGAATGTACGGTTGACCCGTCTCCTTCAAATGTCGCTGTTTGTGATTGGTCGAAGCTTAAATCAATCAAAGTTTAAACCAATCACAGCACTCTTTTCTCTGACTTGTGTGTAGCCAGCGGGGCT
>JAVQJG010103292.1:0-12386 GCA_036024015.1 Craterocephalus amniculus | reverse complement strand
CACACACACTCACTCCTAGGGAGAATTTAGAGTGCCCAATTAACCTCACATGCATGTCTTTGGACAGTGGAAGGAAGCCGGAGTACCCGGTGAGAACCCACGCATACACGGGGAGAACATGCAAACTCCACACAGGAAGGCCACAGTGTCAAACCGCTTCTGATTCCACCAGACATTTTAAAAGTGTCCCACAAGCATCCTCTGCTCCACTGCTTCGTGGAGCAGATGAGCCATACACGAGGTCAGACAATGGGATGGCAAAGAGTTTAATTCCTGACATTTTTCAAAATGATCTGGTAACCTAAAAGGTTTAATGCCTGGAATAAAGAAAAACCTTGACTTAAAACTCTTTGTTTGCAGAAGGGGGATGAGCTCATTTAAAGTTTATGTTGTTTCAGTAAACATTCAATGAATGAAAAGGATTTTCAGGTGCTTGTTGTCTTTTTGGGGTGCGACATGCAGCAAAGAGCCCCAGGCAAGGACAGAGTTTGCCCAGTAAAGCTGGCAGGTGTTTGATGCAGACAGAAGGCTCTAATTCTTCCTTTTGCAACTCTGCTTAACACATTACCTTGTTCCCAACTCAATGTGCCTTCTCTCGCAATGCCACTGGAGGGCAGTAACATGAGACCTCTCTGCCCCTGCTCTGAGCCTGTTTGGCACATGCATTCAGATATTTTGAGAGATTCTACTTAACATGCAAATCAGATGGACACTGAGTATGCATCCTGAATGGACTGGCTCACAATCAGCTCTCTCTGAGATCAGACTTCAGCTTGACCATTGCTTACTTGTAAATTTACTTATTGTGGAAGTGACAACACTTGATGAAGTTCAGGTGAGATCCTTTTCGAAGCCCATAATCCTTTTTTTGAGAGAGGACAAAGTGATAGCCACGCCAAGTGATGCGGAGCAGTGCTGGTTTAAGCTTGAACTGTGTGAAAGTTCTGGACCAGAGATTTTCACTAAAGCATTTCCATGTGTATTGTTTCTTTTTGCCCAGGAGTGGGCCTGGGTCTCTGACAGACCACAGTGAAAGACTTATACTCTCAGCTTTTGGGGTGCTGCCGGTCAAAGCTCTCACTGATACAGACCATGTGGGAAGAGACGAGCATCTGGCTCTTGTTGGCGCTTTGATGCGGCACAGCCGATTAATATTAGATATAGAAAACAAAACTTCCTCTTGTTACTTTGTTATTTTTCCACTAGGGTGACATTGTACACATCTTGAGCTCAGATACACTTCAATGTCAGTTATGGGTACATCAGTTCAAAGATACAAGAGATAATGTGCTTACGATAATAACCAGCTAAGACAGCGTTATGGCCAGGGGTTGCCTCAGTTAGTCTCGTGAAAGTTAAGCAACACAATGTCCCAAAAATACCCAGGCTCTTCCAACAACAGCCCCACCAATTTCTCAATTTTATTCCAAGATGGCAATGTCAATATTGCTCAGACTCAAATTGTGAGAGAGTAGTCCAGGAAGCATGAGAGATGATTTTCACACATGCATTGGCCACCACAGAGAACAAACCTTAACCTCAAAGAAAGAATTATGACTCTTCCATCCTAAATAAAGATCTTGGTGAAAACTGTTGTAGTATTGCATAAGCTGACTGAAGTGGTGCCACAGTAACTGCATGTTGTAATCACAGCTAAGTATTCCAGTTTTCTTGAGGGGCCAGACAGTCCATGTCCACATGTCTTTGTGGTCATTGTTACACGTCCATGTCAGCCCTGAAATTTCAGAATGACAAAAAGTACTTTGTGCTTAAGCCAGACAGCCCAACAGTAGCTTGTTAAAGTCTGCAAAATGCCTGAGTGTGTCCATGTGTGAATGGAGCAGGCGACACTCTGGGGAAATTCACACTGACTGAATCTACATGATTGTCACACTTGTCACTCCATACTCGTTGCTGCTCGCCTTTATGATGCTTTCCACATATTTATAAATGTTGTGAATGTGTGTGAGAAAAATGTTCATTACATAAGAACAGAATCTTATGAAATTGGAGTTATAGGTCCGTCTTGAAACAAATAATTGTCATTATGATTTACTTTTCCTGTTCGTTTTCATGCTAGCTGACACTTGTTGAGATGTGTTAATGATTATCTCTAATATGTGATGTCACAGGATTATGTAACTGTGACGGGCCTAATCTCACTCAAATGATCTAATGTTGTCCATGTGTAAACAAAACACAGCTCCGTTTTCAGGTTGTTCTGCAGTGTTTATGTGTCAGAACAGCCGGCGTTTCCATGATAATTATGGCAAAGGATGCACGGATCCTTTGCCATAATCCGTGCATTAGTTTGCAAGAAAAAAAAGGCAACTCCAGTGGAAGATTTCACAGATTCTCAGTAGAAAGGAGAGCTTAAAGGGTTACCGTACCAGGTACATGGCGTTTAAATAAGTCTTTTTGCAGTCAGGCTGGGATCATTCCTAAACACTCAAAGGGCATAAACGGTGTCATGAAAGACTAAGCACTTTGCAGAATCATGCCCAGGTTTTGCACAAACGTTCTTCTGTTAAACCGAGTTTCCACTGCTGACTGAGGTTTGTGGTAGAGTCAGGCTGCTGTTTTCAATATTTGTGAATGAAAAGGCTGTGGTTGAGGCCTATTACTGACACTCAGGCTTGTTAGTGAGTCTTTTTCAACGGCTGCTCTGCCTCTCCTGGGTTTTCAGTGTTCTGTAATAAGTCCTTTAAAGAGCACTTGGCTGTTTTTCCCAGGCTACAGTAGATGTAAAAGCATTGCTGAATCAAACAGTTCTAGTCGGTGTGGTGTACATTTTTCCATTTACTGCCACTCATGACTTCCTATGCTGGTAATGCCACTTGACAGCTCACAAGGTTAGTGTGTTCGTTTCTGTGTTAACTATACCTCGAGTGAAAATGTTGTGTATGCTAATGTGACATTCCTGTCCGTCTGTGTAGTTGAATTAAAAATTCAGATGTTTCATGTTGTATAACATTTGTCAGATTAAGCACTGGAGTTACTTTGGGTTAGAAAAAAGCACACAGATGAATATTATATTGTTGCATCAAAGTGTTTTTTATTTTCTTTTTCATATTGTCTATATATTTACAGTTTAGGACTCAATTATTTTGCTCTGAGGAAAGTTGATGGCTTTAATTTTGGGGGAATTCCCTTAGAATTGGTGGGCTTTGGAAAATAGCCTTTTATGTCTTGCACTCGCTTGGAGTTTTATTGAAAAATTTTACTATAAACAATTTTTTATTTTTTAATACTTGTGGAGAAATCTTTGCAGGCACAACATCCGCCTGGAGCCTGGAACCCATAAACCTCACCAATGAATGATTTTCCATCTTTGTGATGGTTTGCCAGGCCGACAGTCCGCTGCAGCTGCCTTCAGATATTGTTTGCTTCGGGATCTTTCTAATTTTGTTATTGTTTTCGCTAAGCTAAATGCAGTTTTATCAGGTTGAGTTCACATCTTTGTCCATGAAGTGTGTAACACAGAGTTCATCTAAACGTGAACCAGCTCCATCCCTCCACAGATGTTGCTAACATTACCAGGGTGGAATATGAACGTCTTACGAACATTCCTGCCAGTTCTACAAGCTCCTGATGAGGGGCACGCTTATGCAGACTCTGATGAACAGTAGATAAAGTTTGATGATGCTCAGTTCATCTTCTTTTTTTAAATCTTATGCAAGCTCACATTTGGTGCTTGTTAGCAGGCGAGTTTGGAAATTTATTGTTTATTAGATGGATGTCAATAAAAGGTCCTACTATTAAACACTTTGCCAGTCATAGCATATAACCCAGGGTACTTTTGTCTTTCCCGTTTAGGCCAGTGGGTGAGTAAAAACCGGGCTGATGTGTGTTTTTAGTGTGTGCTCTCTGGAGAATCACAAGATAAATCACTACAAACCCTTTTCTCTGATTAAAAATGGTCCCTTTACATTTGAAGTAATCTTTAGTTCAAAACTGTCTTGAGTTTGATTAAATGTATCATCTTTAAACTAAATATAGCGACCATCACACCACCCTAACATTGCCACATGTACACTTTACATTGCTGTGCAGTATGTGGTCTATAACAGATTCTTCTGTCCATATTTATATGAAGATATTTTTGGAAATATCCTATTTATCTATGCCCTTACAGAAAAAAAACCCACATGTGTTCGCAAATCATGTGCAAAAGTGCGATTTTGAAACGTTTTCATGAGATCCACATGCGTCAGCCACATGTGTTTGACATGTTCTTCACATGTGGATCACATGAAAACATCCTAAAACCATGTGAAGTCTGAGCTAAAACATTCTGCTTAAATTAATTTCTGTTTTACTTTGAAGCAAACCTGCACAGAGAACAGAGCTGCCAGCCTCATGGTGACAGATCAGATTTTTCTTACTGAGGTCACAAGTTGCTGGAGAGATCACTTAACTCTTTCCTCTCTGACTGTTTGACCCGCTGTGACCCTATGTTGTCCTTTACTTTCTCTCCCTTGCATGGCTACATTTGACAAGTTTACCATGTTTGTAAAACTGCAGCAGAATAAATTCAACAACCATTTTTTCTAAGATAAAAGAGCAGTTGTGGTATTTAGTCTTGTAGGTCATGCTTCACTCTCATCATCATGATCAATTATTTATGGAAGAAAGTTCCCAGTAATTGTTGTAAGCTGTGTACCACTCACCACTCCCACTGTGAGCTCTTAAAACTGACAATCCCCTTAAATGATTGATCGCCAGCCACATTCGTGTTGGTGTAAACCCAAACCTACGTGTGTGAATCCAATCCCTTTCTCTTGATGTGTCATTAAAACGGAATGCCTGGCTTCTTGAACAAATCTCAACTGGCTGCTTGTAAAGTAAATCAATGTTTTGTGTTTTGTATACACATTTATTTTGTTGTTATACACGCACATGCACACCCTGAGAAGGATGTCATTTATGATAGAAATGTAGATGTCTGCTTAAACATTTACCAATTTAGATACTGTTTTTATTGCTGATATTCATTATGACCTGTACAGTAGTCCAATATATGAGCTTATATCTAATCAGGATGCCGTTCTGGGACGGTTTAAAGCAAGTTTTATCGCTATTTATCCAGTCTTCCTGTTTGGAACGAGGTCTACCCTTGAGGCTGAAAGGCTGTCTGGCTCAGATTGACTAACCTCCGACATGAATATATGCCAGGGGTCACAGGAGGATTCAAAAACTTTAGTACTTGGATAAAAAGAAAACGCAGTTAGCTACAGAAGGGGAGATAAGCAAGGAAGGAGAGAAAAAGAGAGCTAAAGAAAGAAAGAGTAGTATAGTCACATTTTAGTGGTCTTTTTGTACACTTTTTTTGGAAAATAATTTAGGCCACTTCTTTAAATGTCAAGGACTTTATTTGCAATTACAGCTAATGATATTTCTCCTAACAAATTCTTTCCATGTCTCCACAGGGATTTTAAGCCACAGCCTCAAAGTATTTCAGACGGGAAGGCTTTCTTCCATCGCGCTGGTGTTTAGTTTCTGGGACAGACTTTCAGTGGGATTCAGGCTTTCTGGCCGGCCACTTCAGAAAGTTTATATTGTTCTACAATGTTGACCATTTCTTGACCATCTCAGAACTTCGAAATATTTTGGTGTTAGAAGTTCAAGGGCTTCCCGAAGCCAAGTTTGTCGTATCATCCAGTGACATAAGCTCACCACCAAAACCTTTCTAATAAATATGAACAGTTATGGAACTACATCTAGTCGACACTCAAACTGATACCGTACCAGGCAAGACTCCATGGATGTGCACTGAGGAATATTGATAAAAAATTCACTTAGATAAAGTGGAAGGCTGTTGTTCAACAAAAAGTCTGGACATATGATGTTACTGTATGAAAGACAGGGAGAAGTGTCCATCATGAAGAACACCATCATTGGGTGGAAGTATCATGATTTGGTCTTTTTCTTGGTAGCTCACGGTTTAGGCAACCATGTTAACATAACTGAGACATGAGATGTTAATCTTCTGGAGGAAGCAGTCTGCAGAAAATTTAATATTAAATAAATATTAAATCTTTACTAGATAATAGCACGAACCATATAAGCAGAGTCCTGGTGGCCTTTAGGTCCAGATGTTCCTCTGTGATACCCTGGTGGGATCATGTTGCTGCCACTTGCAGCATCATCAGATATATGTGGAATAATCTGGGCTACTCTGGATTGTGCTCGTGCTGCTTTTGGCTCCTTAGCCTTGCTCTGCAGTGGAAAAACAGACAATATAAAGTGGATGAAGGTGAGCTTGCTGATGGACTGCATCAAAGGGTTTGTAATGACAGAAGTTCTGTGTTACTGTTTTCCTTGCTTTTTACCCAGCTTCTTTGCTCTATTATTTTTGGTACTTTGTTGTGATTTTAAGAAATCGGTTGTTGTTGGCCAGAGTTGGCCCTTCCTCGCTCAAGCTAACTATCAGCCAGTTAGCATTTGACCAACATGCAGCATGCTGAGAACTGGCCTCCTGCGGAAGCTGAAAAAACCACATACGGGTGTAAATTGACATTTCCTAGTTCTCTACGCACAGGTTTTCTCACTTTTCTACTTGGCTGTTACTTGTGAGCAGTTATGGGCAAGACTTAAAAGTACTTGGTTACAGTTTCAAACATACTTACTGTACATGTTATATAAACCTGGATGGATATTTAGATGTGATGCTGCTACATCTTAGAATAGTTGGCAAAGGGGCAACAAATGGCTGAATAGTTCAAAATGATTCAGAACATCTAGAAAGAAATTAAGTTGAGTGATATCATATCATGATGGGCTATAAATGGGATGTCCCAGAGAGGCAGGGCCTCCCAGAAGTAAAGATGGACGGAGCCTCTCCAATCTGGGAAAGTGTGTAAAAAGCTTTTGGAATACTTAAAAGTTGTGTATGCCACAGCATTATGTTGGATACAAACTAACCCTCGAACATAGAATTCACAATACTTTTGCCGCCATCTTAGAAGCTTGAAAATCATAAAAATCCCTCAGCTTTCCTGTGGAAATGGTCACCTGAGTGGGTATTCATGTGCAATTATAACATCGGTTTTGGGGAATAACTATAATTACAAAAGGTCATAAAGCTCCCATCATGCAGAACGTAACCAGATCTGAGCCTGGTCCTGGTGGACCAAACTCATCTGAAATTTCCTGTTTCAGAGAGGGACAGACTTCTTCGGTCACACCAGTCCACACATAACCAAATCATGTCCTCCGGGCTCCAGGCTGTCTTCCAGCAGGACAATGTAGTACTAGTAGTAGTAAATTTATTCAAGACACACAGGAGGCTCCAGTGCTGACCCACATCCTGCAGCTGTTACACCTGCGTGGCTTCACAGGAGAAGAGCCGGCTGCTGAACTTGCCTGTCTGCAGACCACGCCTTCCACCTGGAGACATTTGCTGCATTATTAATTAAAAACATCAAAGATGAGCAGAAACTCTTCAGCAGAAAGCAACCTCCATCAGGCAAGAACGGGACCAAAAATCCAGGAAGTCTGAACGTCCAATGTCAAACGTCTTAAGAATGTTCTGAAACAAAGAGGAGTTGCTACACCTACAGTAGTAACCCTGGTAACCATGGTAAACATGCCTTATGCCAACTACTCTAAAACCTGTGGCTCCAACACATCTGACACAAGCTTATTTTGTGCGTAAATCTGTCAGATTTCTCCGTTTAGACGTCTGTTATGTTCCGATGTTCTGTTGTTCATAAAATATAAGCTCGTGATTTTCATTTTGTTTCCATTTAAGAAAACGATCCAACATTTCTGGAATTGGTGTTGTATCATATACTGATGTAAATTTCTGCCAGAAGACAAGTTAGTTTGAAGAAATAATTATAAAAACAACTTTGGTAAAACTTGTGCTTAGTCATTGGAGGATTGCAAGTTTTGGTTAAAGAGAAAATATCTGTTTTTCTCTGGATAGTTTTGTTCTGCTGAAGTAACTATGATGCACTTTTCACAAGAATTCTTCGAATGTTTCTTTCGTCCTGTAAATGTGAGAAAAATTCCAAAGAGCCCAAAGTGATGTCTTTGAATTTCCCCCAACAGACCAAAGATTTTACTGATCGGAGAGAGAAGAGCAGCCAAAGGTGGAATCGGCCACTATAGTGAGAGCACATACTTGTCGTGCACTTGAATATACATGTGTTTAAGGAAAGCGCATTGATAAGTTGTATGATGCGCAGCGGTTGTAAATCTTGCTGATAGATTCCAGTGTAGTGTTAAATTTGACACAGAAAAGATGGATGGTCAAGGTTTGAAAATGAGACGGGTTCATGGGATCTAGGCAAGGGAAAATGCAATGAAGAAGGAAGAAGCAGAGCTAAGAATATAGCCAGCTTAGAGAGATTCTCACGCTCCTGACTTTATCAAACCTCAAGGGAGTATTCCACGGACCTGCGTCTACCCATTTATAATGAGAATGAGGAGGTTTTCAGATCAGTTGGAGTTAACAAGCATGTTAGATTTGGAAATAATTAGCAGGCGTTTGTAAAGTTGCCACTGAAGGCTGCTTGATGTACGAGTTGCACCAGGTGTAATCACAGCAATCTTTGACATAACTTTAATTGAACTTTCTGATGAGATCTGCTGCTCAGAGTTTCAACACTTCTGACACTGTGATACGAATACCAAATAAACTTTTAAAGTAGGTAGCCTCTTGTTGGAATTTGTCCTTTTTTATAGATGATCAGAAGTAGCTGCTTCCCCTGTCACATTTAAGGCATTTTTAATTTTGATTTTATATCCAAGATGCTGTAATTTGTCTGTTGATGTGACTCTTATAGGAAAATCTAGCAGCACAGAACTTGTATTTTAATTATAAAATGTAATTTTCATCTCAGATCTGTTTCGCCTCACCGCCCATATCGAATAATCCCAAAGATTCTCACTTAGATGAGTTTAGTATTGAGTGCATAAACAAGAGCAATGAAGCATTCTGTCATTTTCTTCTTTTTAAAAAAGGAAAACATTTTTATCATGATGAAAGAAAATGAAAATCCAGCTCTTTTAATTTTACCCACAATCTTTTATAGCCTAGTTTTGAAGCCATGGATGAAAATGAAAACTAAACTTTTTGTGCGTGGTTAAAGCAAAGGGAAAAACTGAGTCTCCAGCTAACATTTGTAACGTGTTTCCATTTTTCCTTTCTCTCTCTCAGGTTGTCGACATGCTCGGTAGCTTTTGAGTTTAGGTTAGCTGATGTTGTTTGAGGGGCAGAGATCCACAAGAAAGCAGACTGGAGCATCTTCTGTGGTCATCGGTCATGCTCTGGGTTTTACTGTAAGCTTACAGGACTGTTCCTGGTCTCATCCACACTGACTCATAAATGGGCTGTTTGTATTTTTACACTGAGATTTCCCTTTAGCAAAGATCAAAATAGTTGTCTGTGACTCTATCAGACTGTGTGAGCTTGTGAAAGTTCCATGCATCTGTAGTTGTCAGAAATAGCCTCACTGGGATGTTTTTTTTCTACACATCACACTGTCATCTCCAATGGCAAAGATTTTCCAGATGCTAGATTTGTGGTCCGTGGTAATGGCTCGTCTTCAAAAGAGAGCAGCCTGCGTTTAATCTTTTGACTTCATGTGGCTTTTCTTTTTCATTTTTCCCCCTTCTGCGTTTTATTTTGTCACAGTGTGTCATTGGGCTTGATGCACATGTTTCTACTGGGAGGATTTCTTTTTTTTTGTTGCTGTTTTTACAAATATCTCCAGTTGACACGGCAGAGCATTTTACTGCTGTGCTGCTTTATATTTCACAAAGTGTTGACATTTCTCTACACATTAGGGTTAGGGGGTTAGGGTTAGGGGTTAGCCCCTAACCCCCTAACCCTCTATTATTAGATAATACTGTTAAAGCTGTGTTAGCCATTATTGTTAAATGGGGTTTTACAATTAGAAGCTGCTGTAAACCAAGTAGCGGTTCTCAGTCCTTGTTTTTCTTCCTTTGTTTGACAGACTGTCCCATTTGAGGCAAAGAGCCTGCTGCCACCGTTTCCAACCACATCTGAGCTGGTGAGAGATGTCTCTGTGTTCCAGTCTGCGTTGTGTTTATTTCCAGCATTGAGATGGACCAAGTGTTTACCTAATCACACAACTACCGCCTAACTGTTTAGTAAAAGGTATTACTGTCCTTCAATTAATTTGGTGCAGACTAAGCTTTTGAGAGTGGTCAGTGGGTGTGTTCATTGATTTCTTGGGAAATCAAACAAGTGCATATGTAGGAATTGAACAACTCATGATACCATTGACTTATAATAGCAAGTAGCTGAAGGAAGTTCCCAGTTTGCTTTAGGGTGTTGTAACAGAACAGACAATAGACCCGCCAGGAAATATCCTCCTTGAACTACATTAGAGACCGTTAAGGGCTGACTTGTTGCTGTGGTATGGGCTTATTTCCTGCCCACCTACCTCCAAACCATGGGTGTGTGTGATTACAGGAAATATCTCCTTACACTTACACACAAATGATCACACACGTAGAGTTTGGGGAAAAACAGCATGACTTCCAGTATCGCCTTCACCAGTAATTTATAGGAATATACTTGCACCACAAGGGTTTTATGAACTCCTGAAGAAACTTTTTTTTTTTTCATGAAGTCAGCGAGGCTACTAAGAGTTAGGAACCATCAGGTTTGTTAATGAGTTCTTTCTCCAGACAAGGTTAAGGTAGAAGATGCAGTCTGCAGTCTTCCTCAGAAGCATCATATGTCCTCTGTGACATATTTATCAGCTGTTTTTCCTGGGCGTGGCCATTCCGACAGACCTGCCAGCTTAGCCACACCCCCCACCCCCACTGTTTGATGGCCTCTGGATGTGAGAGTCCCAGGTGTATGAGTATGTAGGCTCCCTCCTCCCGGATGATGCTGTCCCCAGCCTGCTTTCAGATTTTTATTGCCTCCTTGGTCTGTCCTTTGTATTTGTTGGTCTCTGATCCGATGATGCGTGCGCTGTCCCGGCCCATGATGTGGTTATTGTGTTTGCCACTCCTCGGAATGACAGCTGATAAACGATACATCACACCTGTCAGATGACGCTTCTGAGGAAGACTGCAGTCGCCAATTGAAACACGTCAAGATAAAACAAACATCTTCTACCGTTTTTCTGAAAGAAAAATCTGTTATAAAGAAGGAACTTTCAGAGTTACAAACTAGGCTCAGTGTGTAAGAAAATCAATCAAATGATAGATGCAAGAGCAGCGTTTGGGACGAGTAATTGGCTTAATCCTATTTAAAGAACATCGAGAATTTTTATTAGGTCTCTAAAAACTAAGTACAGCTGTCATTGTAAACAGTAGTTTACTCTATGTGAAATGTGCAATACTATTATTGCAGTAAATACAATTCATCAGCTGCAGCTGCACAAACCTGCTTTAATCCAAATATGTGGTGTACAAACCGACATGCTTTTAGAGAGTGGTTTCATTTAGCTGAACTGCCATCAGTGTGCTATCTGCTGATAAATCTGCCCTTGACTTCAGCTCAGACATCTCCTAGTTTAACACGTTTGACTGTCTCTATGTTTATTGGTGCAGCTTGACAGGATCTACTATCTTATGTTCAAAATCTGTATTGCCAGGAAACAGTTTTTTTTTCCACAGTGATTGATTCCAGAGCAAGTAACAAATACTTTTATCATGGTTCTGAATCAATGTGAAAGACTGAATTTGAGCAAACATGACTTATTTTAGCTGACACTTACAGCACCTCATCAGCCATGCAGAAAAATATTGCAAAGTATCTTTATATGAGGTTAGACGTTCCAGCATGGCATCTCACAACGTACATTACAGGCCTGAGGCAGCATACACAAGACTAAAGCATCTGTAACTGAATGTTTCCATGTGAGGTAATTTTCTTCTATACAGCACTGTATTATACAGGTGCTTCTCATTTTCAACCCCTCAGCATTTAAATGAACACAAAAGCTAATAATGAGAAAGGACGTGCACTGCTCGTCTTGTAAGCTGAAATGCTGAATGGAAGAGGTGTGATGGATTGTGGCCTGTTTGTTTTTTGTTTTTTTTTTCTAAATTTTGGGTCATGCTGTTCAGGAGGACAAAGCTGCTCAGTAGCAGTAATGAAGCCCTAAGGGTCTTTTGCTCCAGAAACTCTGTTCTTAAAGCATTTTGAGGGGAGGTCATAAAGTTTGGAGTCAGGCTCAGCATCTTCTGCTGCAGTCGGTCAGTGATGGCAGTGGACTGTGAAGTGAGGGTGTGACCTCTCCCAGGTAATGCCAGTAGTAAAACATTTCATACACATGTTTTGTATGGAATGATAGGAGTGCCACAATAAAGAATAAATGAGGAAAAGAATAAGATAATAAATGAGGGAATGTATACACATATACATAAAACTAATAAAGATATTATTTTATCCT
>JAVQJG010103290.1:0-17662 GCA_036024015.1 Craterocephalus amniculus | reverse complement strand
ATGTTAGTAGAAGCTGCTGATTAGACTTAAAAACTCAATTGCAATAAAAAAAGGGACTTAGAACAGTTCAGTTTACTGAGAATTAATAAGTAATGTTCCCATGATAGACAAATTTAAGTTATGTAAACTTGATCTGTTTAGTCTAATCAAAATCTGGGTTTACAGTGAAGCATATTATTTCTCCTGCTGGTTCTCATCAGAACCCTGGCAGCAGCATTCTGGATGAGCTGGAGACTTTTCAGTGCATATTTAGGACAGCCCACCAGTAAGGAATTACAATAATCTAGTCTTGAAGTAACAAAGGCATGGACTAGTTTTTCTGCATCACTCTGAGACAGGATGTCCCTAATTTTGGCAATATTACGCAGGTGGAAAAAGGCGGTTCTAGAAACGTGTTTGATATGCGAGTTAAAGAATAGGTCCTGGTCAAAAATAACTCCAAGGTGACTCATTATAGTACTAGAGGCCAAGTTAATGCCATTCAGAGTATTTATGTAGCCGGACAGTGTAGTCCTGAGTTATTCAGGTCCAAACACAACAACCTCAGTTTTGTCCGAGTTCAGAATGAGGAAATTAAAGGTCATCCAAGTCTTTATGTCTTTACGAAATCTATGTAATCTAACAGACTGGTTCATCTCATCAGGCTTTATGGATAAGTAGATCTGAGTGTCGTCTGCATAACTATGGAAGTTTATACCATGTTGTCTAATTATATTACCTCAGGGAAGCATATACAACGTGAAGAGTATTGGTCCAAGTACAGATCCCTGTGGAACTCTATGACTAACTCTGGTCGGTGAGGAAGATTCATCATTTACACAAACAAACTGAAATCTATCTGATAAATATGACCTAAATAAGTCTAAAGCTGTTCCTATATTACCAATAACATGTTCAAGCCTCTGTAGCAGAATGCTGTGATCAACAGTGTCGAATGCAGCACTGAGATCAAGCAAGATAAGCACAGACATGAGTCCTTTATCTGAGGCCAGAAGAAGATCATTAGTAACCTTGACTAATGCTGTCTCTATGCTATGATGAGCTCTAAATCCTGACTAAAATTCTTCAGAGATTATTTCTGGTCAAATGGGCACAGTTGAGCTGAAACTAACCTCTCCAAAAATTTTAGACAAGGACAGGAGGTTGGGTTATAGGTCTATAATTAGCTGAGACTTCTGGATCAAGAGTCGGTTTTTTAAGCAAAGGCCTGATAACAGCAGTCTTGAATGATTGTGGTACATATCCTGTCAGTAGGGATATGGTGATCAGCTCCAGCATGGATGTATCAATTAAGGGAAAAACTTCCTTAAAAAGTTTAGTTGGGATGGGGTCTAGAATACAAGTTGAAGGTTTAGATTAAGTAATTATTCTGGTCAGCTCAGACAGCTGTACAGGGCAGAAATGGGCCAAACATAAGTCAGGGTCCACAGATGTATCTGAAGCTGCTGCAGGCAAATTATTATTTTCAGGAAGGATCTTCTTTCAGCCATTAAACTGGTAAATGTTCACTCCCTCTGGAATAAAATGGATTCACTGCCATACTAAGTGCTTGGTGAAGAAAGCCTTAACTAATGTAAGAACCATCATCAAGCCTGAGACTTATTCGGAGGGTGCTATCCTGAACACAGAGTTTAGCTTTCAGCATTTTTCCATCTGGAGGCTGACCAGCTGGGCAAAGAGAGTATCGGTAGGCTCTCCAGTTTTACTGATAAAAGGTGGTGCAGTATTAAATAAAACATTTGAGTGCTTGCAGATCTGGAGAAACTGATTCTCTGCCCTTTTTTATCGAGGGAATTTTCCACTTTAAGATCAGCAGAGATTGCGTTTAAGAATAGCTACAGTGGCTAAGTGGGCTAAAGCTGCTCGCCTGCTTAGCTTTAAGGCTGCACGCTTTCTGGTTTACTGCCAATTTATGTTTTAGCACGTATGTATAACTCAGTAGGCTAGTGCCAAACATTTACAATCACAAATTTTAGGAGGGGAATTTGTAAATATTTGCCTGGTTGTTTTTTGTGTTGAAAGACCTTTAGGCTATTTATCTTATTGTATTTTTTTCTTTTAAGTTGAAATACTTTATGTATTGTGTAATTTAAGTATATTAAGTGTTTAAACTGAAGCATATCAAATGTATGGGGTGGTACAAAAAAATCTGTTAAATTAGTTTATGGAGTATGGAGTCTGTATTGTAACAAGACTATTGATAAGAGATAAGATATATTCAGTGGATTTAATGGAAGGAGTTACCCACAGCAATACAGTAAGAGTAAAAATAATTGGACAAAAAAATAACAGTACAAGCAGAAAAGCAGTATTTAGTAATGGTCAAAACAGTCAAAAAACAGCATAGAATTACTCCAGTGTTATTTTTATTTTATTATATCTGTCCTTATATATAATAAGTTACTTGATTTCCCAGATGAGGAACATCATTGCAAATGGTCAGCAAATCAGCGCCTTTTGCAGCATAAGTTGGTGCATGTAGCGTCCAAGGGTGGCAATGTGACCCTTTGCAGAATTTTCACTACATGGACCAGAGCCTTCATCAGTGTGTAGGTGCTCACTGACCATGTCAAATCCTCAGGATGTGAAAAGGCAGGAACTTGAAGGCGTTCACTCTTTCCACCTTTTTTAAATCCATGGCCTGCTGTCTTCTTGGGCAGAGGGACAGCTTACAAGACAAGTGGAGATACCTGTAGGTCTGAATATATCATTGTGATTTGATTGATTTGATCGTTTAATTTGAACAGTAACACATATATTTAGAAAAACAAAACAAAAAAATCTTTTCAGGGCAGATTTCACTTAGTGATGTGGAGAATGAGCGTCTGCTCGCCCTGTCTATGGATTCCTCTGGGCTTTTCTCTTCCATGTAGTTTGTCAAAGCAAACTACATGGAAAATCTGCAAGTTCCTTTGGGATGAACTTGATCCAGGATGTTTTTGTCTCTGGTTGGAAAGCATACCTGGTTTATTGGATAACCCTCTTTTCAAAGCTGCATGATTTAAATCTGTTTAAGATAGGAGGTGAGAGTCTAGTCGGATAATGATCCCTCTGTTGTCTGTTTTTAGCACCAATGAATCAAGAGAAAACGTTGATGTCAGCAAATATATTACTGTTTCATTGAAGAAACAGAGAGAAAATAAAGTTTTAAAACACTTATTATTCACCTAAAAGTGATTCAGAGACTGAAAAAAAACTGCCTCTTTACTACACACACAATTTGTGTTTGTATCTGAGTGATGAAGCAGGTACTTATGACAGGACTGAACATGCCCATGGCATTTAGTCTGGAATGTTTTACAATGATCAATGCAGGGAAAAAGGGGATGGGTTAAGCGGGAAAACGTAACTCAAAAACATACTTTGGTTAACCACCCCCCTCTGTCATGACTTTCTAAAGTGTAACTGTTCCACTATAGGTTAAATTTTAATTATACAGTGCTTTTAGAGCACTTAAACAGAGAAAACATTAGCATGTTTAAGAAAAATTACAAGAGATCAAAGAAATATGCTTTAAAATGTCAACATAAATTCTCACTGTTTAAAAAATTTCATCTGGTGAGGTTAAAAAGAAAAAATGGACCTGAGGGGTGTTTAAGGAGCAAGAGTTTCTTTAAATGCACCTGTTATTGATGGGCCGTAATTAGGCTCTCGTACTGTAAGAAATGAGATATTCTTCTTTCATCGATATAGAAAATATTGTTCTTTCCGCTTCCATTTGCAGATGGCTCAGTTTTTCCCTCTGTTGTGACATTTTGTGTCTTTCTTTGAGCCATGTAGACTTTGTTTTTGGCTTTTCATTTGGAAATGTTCGTATTTCAAGTAAAGTATTTTCATGTAGCATTATCTTTGTAGTGATATTCTGAGATTAACTATGTAAGGTTTTTTCTAGTCTGCTTTTGACTTAGTTTTACTCAGTTACTGGTTTTGCCACTTGATGTCCTCAGTTGCCCTTTTTGCCTGCATATTGTCATTTTATTGTCCATTACTCATTCAGTCAACGAATAATCCCTTCCAGTAGATGTACTTTATGTTTTTTTTGTTCTGTTTTTGTCATTCTGGGGCGTTGTCATTCTGTCTACTTAACAACTCCTGAAGTCATGACGCAGGAAGATTATAGAGTCACAGGGTTAAAAAACCTGACTCATGACACTAGCATTCAGATCCTCTTCTTGACAATTTCCTTTTACTTATCCTTATCCCTGGGTTTAAATCACACCCCATGATACAATGTATCGATTTACTGGATAGTCATTCACTGTCTTCCAATATCTCAAATTCAATCATGATCTGACTTTGATTTGATTCTATTTAAGATCCAACGATTCACGCGAAACTATCGTGGGTCACAGAATACAGTCATTTCCACTACTACTACTACTACTACTACTACTACTACTACTACTACTACTACTACTAACTGCTACTACTACTACTACTACTGTCATTTAGCAGATGCTTTTGTCCAAAGCGACGTACATTTGAGAGAACAACACAAGCATGTATTCAAAGAGAAGGATACAGCATGAACAGGTGGACTGTTGATCGTCGATGTAGTTATTTCAAGTGCTAAGATTGTGCTAAGTGCTTTTTGTGTGTGTGTGTGTGTGGGTATGAGTGCGTGTGTGTGAGTGCACAACAAGTCCCAAACAAGTCCTAAGTAAAATTAAATCAAACAATCGGCAATCATAGAACTATCATAAGGTAAGTGCATCGAGCAGTTAGAGCTGGGTCAGGTTGGACAATTTAAGTGCGAAAAAGTTCTTCAAAGAGATGAGTCTTCAGCTTGCTCTTGAAGGTCAAAACAGACTCTGAGGATCGGACCTTGTTTGGTAGCTCGTTCCACCATTGCGGGACAACAGAGGAGAAGAGTCTGGATGCTGATCTCATGCCACGTTGTGTCGGAACCACCAGGCGTCTTTCAGTGGCAGAGCGTAGCTGACGAGAGGGAGGGATTTTCCTGATTTTCCTGATTTCCCATTCATATCAAAATCATGAAAACATAATTAGAATAGCATTCAAACCTTATTTCCTGAGCGTGGGTATTTGAATTAATCAATTCAAATAAAAGTCAATCAAGACAAACTAGTATTAACTGGAAACTAACATGCCGGGGATCTTAAAATTCAACAATTTTTTGAGATGAAGTGTGCCTAATAAATGGTTAGCTTTAATAGCTTTAACTTAGAAGTAAGGAAAACAGTAATGAACTGATAAAAATAAATGTTGTCCTTAATTATACTAATTGTTTATCTGGTTTCTGATAGATGTTATAATCATTTGTGTTTTACAGTTTTTTCTAAGAAAATGTAATTATAGATTAGAGGACAGACTTACTCATTTTAAGCATTACCCAGCACCCCTGCTGGCTCTGCACTGTTGTGTACAGCATAAATAGCGTAAAAAACTGGCTCAGTCCCAATTCGTTCCTACAACAAGTCTGTCCTGCTCGCTGACAAGCGTGACATCGTTGCACGCCGGGCAGAACACTTCATCAGGCTCTTGAAGGAGTCTTCCATCTCTGAGAAGGGAATTGCTGCAGTACCTCAGCTGCCAGTTAAGCATGACCATGCTGACCTTCCCACCAGTGCAGAAATAGACAAACACTAGTTTACAGAGCAGTCATCCCAAGTGCCCTGCTCTGTGGTTGCGAAGCCTGGCCAATCTACTGCAGTCACATCCACCAGCTAAAACAGTTCTACTAGATGTGTAAATCTGCAGTCAATATGCAACATCGATTGGCAGGACAAGGTTCCAAACCTCAACGCCCTGCGAAGTGTGGCTTACCCAGCATTAAAAGCCTCAGCTCTACTGGGCAGGGCACGTTGTCTGAATGCTGGATCATCATATCCCAAAGATGCTGCTCTATGGGCAACTAAAGAAGGGACAGCGTACCCTGGGAAAGCCCCTGTTTTGCTTTAAAGACACGCTGAAAGCCAATCTCAGGAGCTGTAACATTAAAGTAGGAACCTTGGAGGATACAGCTGCTGACAGGGAAATGTGGGAACGGCAGATCAGCCACAGCATTGAGTGCTTTGATCGGGCAAGAGTTTCATTCATCCAAGACAAAAGAGCCCACAGAACATGGACCCTATACCTCAGAACTAAATCTCCTGCAGTGATTGTGGAAGACTGTGTGTACCGGGAAAAGGAATTCACTCCTACATGCAGAGTCACGCCAAAAGGGAATAATTGCTTGTCTCCTCATTTTCGAAACGAAGGAGATTCCTTACTATTGAGTACAGTATAAACAGCTTACATCAACATTCAGAACAGACATAAATGCATGCACTTTAAGCATGAACTAATGAGTGTGATACCCTTACATGATCAGTGGAGATCAGCTCATGAGACGATGAGCAGCCCATGGGCCTGTACCAGCATGTAACCCTGTACCTGTGTTATTACAGGGTACTGTAATGATGACTTTGTTCAGTGGAAACACACACCTGAAGTCCACACAATCTTATTTTCTATCTGCTTTACAGATGCAGCATGGCTCCAAGTGTTTCGTTTGGTGTTCAAAATAGATGCAAAGCCCAAAAAATGACATCACAAAGATCTATTTTGTCCCTCTTAGTAGGGAGATGAGCTTTGAGAACTGAGGTTGACCTCCTCTGACAAGTTTGCTTTCATGTTTATAGGCTACTGTAGAGAAGAGATAACATCCTGTGAATTTGCCAGCTAAGCAGCATATCACTTGCAACTTATCGTTTAATGGATGAAGTAAAGAGAGTGATATTGATCTTTCCATCTAACTTCCAGGATGAAGTTGATGGGCATATCTTAGTTGTTTTGATCAAGGGTGTTGTTGCTTGATTCACAGGAAGCCATGCAAATGGTTGTATGTAATATTGCTTGTATGATTGTGTCAGTTTCATCTTTTACTCTCTGACTGTATTATTTAGCTGTTCAACATGCTTATACAGCATGCATAAATATGTACTGTATTGATAGTCTGCTTCCCCCCGATGAACAAACTGTATACAAAGACTTTACTTCCCTAACTCCAGTTGTGCTGTTGCCTCATATTTAATGAACAGACTGAAAAGGATGATTTTGATCTGGTCATAACTTCGAAGAAGGGGATTTACAGGCATATATCTAAGAAATGTTGCAATCTTAACATTTGGTTAATTTTGCCAGCCACATCGGGGCCTTCTCTTTCCCTCTTGATTTATGTTTCTGTGTTTCTTAGTTTGTAATTGTGAATGGCACTCCTCCCCACCTAGCTCTGCAGATGATTTCAGTTTACTCATCTCTCATAAGCTAAACATGACATTGGAGTATATCTATCCCAGATTCCTGCTCTGTTCTCTTCATTTAGCCACTATGTTTTAATAATGGTCATTTAGGATATCTTTGCTAATGTGTCTCAGCTAGCTCTGCTCTCACATATCTTAGTCAGTCTGTTTTATTCAAGATCAGCTGGCTCTCTACATTCACTGTTAGTCAGCAGAGAACAACCATATGCCTATTGCCCACCAATAAACCCTTCATATCGGTCATTAAAACAAAATCCTGATGTCAGTGATGAAGATACAGTATGTAGGCCTACCTTTTCCATGATATTTAGTTCCAAATTGTACAAAACATAATCGTAATTGCAGCCTCAGAGTTAAAGAATGGCATGTTGGTTTCAATTTAAAAAAATCCCTTATGATCCATAAAAGGAGAATCCAACTTCTCATGTTGGGCTAGATAGATGCTAGATAGATGCTACATTCAATATCATATCATGGTACAATGTTGTAATGTCAGACATTTCTGATTAGCTTGCCAATGGGTTAGCATTTTGACTTACATCCTTAAACATGTTTTGAACTGTTTATAAACTAGCCGTCTAATGGCAAACTCTAAATGCGGAGACTTGGATATTGAATTTACTTACCTTGTGCTAACAATGAGAAATGAAAGCAACAGGAAAATATGAACTTATATGGTCTTCTTTTATTGTTTCTTTATATTACTGCTGAGTATAATATAAACTAAGTATATTACTGTGGAAATTTTAAGTTTCATTCTGCTGTTTTTCGCTAAGGTTACAGGCTTTCTTGCTGAAGCAGAGAAAAAAAATATGAATGAAAATTAGTTCTGTGACCAAATCTATTCAGTTTCATTTCATGATTCATGATTCCTGTTGGTGTGAGTCAACACTGACAAATATGGAATTCACAATATTACAGGTTCCAACAAAGCACATATAGAAATGAAACGATAAAAAAGGGGAGGGGAAAAACAAAAAGAAAGAATGCATTTAATCCCCATGGAGCATGGAGAGTACAGCTTATTTGTCCTCATGTGGCATCCTGTATTTCATGGTAGTGAGACAACAGCAATAGTAATGTGTTGATTTCAATGAAGATAGTTTAGTGAAGTGTCATTTGGAGGTGGAGTCTATGAGTGAATGACTATCCAAACCTGTAAAGGAGAAGAGCTGGGGCTGAGATCAGCCAAATAACTGGAAATATCTGTGTGATGATTCAAATGCCAGTTTCCAAAGTACAGGTGTAAACTCAAAGGTATGTGCCAGCCACAAAAACAATCAGGCTCAGGATAGAAAAGGCCACAGAGACACTGAGGGGGCGTTCTGAATGAACACATTGGGACTTGTTATTTGAAGATTGTGGTGATGATTGTTACGCACAGACTGATGTACTGACTTCTAATGTTTTGTGAGGATAATGTCACTCCTACAAAAACAGTAACCATGCATCCAACAGCAAAAGGTATTAAAATGTGTCTTGTTCAGGAAAAAGAAGCATTCTTAGAGGGTGATAAAATCAAGGTGAAGGAGCTGGAGAAGGACTTTAGAAGGACTACCAAATTGGCCAAAGTCCATTGTAGAGTAAAATAGAAATTACAAAATGGAAATGCATGGAAAGCATGGCAGGGGTCTGACATCATGATGGGGAGGGCCCAAAACCTACAGTGATCAAATGTCAGAACATCGCCATCTTCCTCAGGAGTTTAACATCATCCAGCGGGACTGCCCCCCCATGAGCTTATCTTTCCATTTTCCTCACTATAGATGAGAAGCTGGTGAACTCCTTCTTTAGCAGAGTGAATGGAGATTAAGTCTCACGCCCTGATAGGCTCAGAGGACGGGTGCTTAAAAGCTGTTCGATGGGTCGAGTTTTCCCCAAGTTCCCCAGCTACTCCTGGACTCTTCACTCCATAAAATCACACATTATTCCCATACCAAAAAAGTGCTAAAGATCGTAATGACTCTATACAGTCCCCTAACAACTGTCCAACATTAACATATGGAGAGAATGACAGACCGGCCAGATCAATGCAGGATTGCCTACAAGGCTAAGTGTGGAGTGGAGGATGCACGTTTGACTCTTGTAGATACTGTGGGGAAGCAGCTGGATTCATCAGCTCACACCAGGATTCTATCTATGGAGTTTTTTCAACATTTAACAGTGTCATCAACGTTTTAAACTTCCGCCTTGTGGAGTTCCACTAGTCCTGTGGATGAACGGTTTTCAGTCGGATGGGCCATAGAAATTGTTGGATAATGGTTTCAAATCTAAGCTGTTTTAAAAGACAGGCCCACCCCAAGGGTGTGTTTATGTCTCATTCTCTTTGCTGTGTACACTGATAACATTTCCTTTGGCAATGAAGGAATGGTGCTCTTGAAGTATGCAGATGATCTGGCTTTGGTAGCTCATGTGACAGATACTCAAGTGCACTTCCTGCGCACTGTAAGACAGTCAACACACTTTTCCAAATCCATAATAACCTTAATAATAATAATCTTATTTTATCTTATCTTATCTTATCTTATCTTATCTTATCTTATCGTATCTTATCTGTAATAAAACGTATCCTATTATCCTATCATTTATTTACTCTCTAATCTATTAATCATTGGTCACTGCTGAATGATCTATTCAAAATAGACACTGGAGGGTAAATTTTAAGAAAGATTCATGCCTCTAACAACATTCTGGTTTCTCAATTAAATCTATAAATTAATTCTGACACATAAATGTGAGTAGTGATTGGTGTATGTGTGTCAGTAACAGCTGTTTGCCCAGAAAAGATGACTGCTAATACTTACTGGATGGTTGCAACACAAAATGGATATTTATGCCTGTGAAGTCATACTTGCTGAATTTCTACAGACGCATTAATCAAACATCCGTCTGATCACAGTTTGTCAACATGTGATCTGGTCATCTCTGTTTCTGTTACTGTATCTCTTCAGTAATATATCAACGCCCACAATTTTCCATGAATCTTCTTTGAAATATGCAAACCTGAAGAAAGAAGTTGAAAAGTTAGTCATCGACAAGGAGTTACAACATTATACACCCCCCTTTTTTCTGTTTTGTCTGTAATGGTAATGTCATTGCATCATTTCTATGTAATATTTGTTTGTTTGTTTTTTTGATTTGCCTCATTATGAGCTTGTTCATCCTCTGTGTATAAGTTTATGCATTATTTGTTTTTTGTTTGGTTGGTTCAGTTTAGCTTTTTATTGATATTAAAAGATTTACTTTCTGTTCCGGCAAAATTTGGTGTTTTCATCATTTAGCCTTTACAGGATTCTGCTTGTTTCCTCTCTGAGTTTGTTTCCACAATGACAAACCAAACCCATTAAAAACCAAACCAGTACCACTGCAGTAAACGTTCATAGTCAGGGATCCCAAAATAAGTAAAACCAAAACCTGATCTCATGCAATCATATCTCCTTAAACACAAACCCAAACATTACTGTCCCACAACAAAAGACACTATTAAATCCCTGGTGTGTGACATTAATATCCAAGCCTGTGCCGTGACTTACATTGAAATCTTGGATAATTCTATTCCTAATCCCTAAAATAATCAAGTTTTCTGTCCCACTAAAAACTTGGGAAGGAAGAACTGAAGATTTGTTGCTGCGCTTTCATATTTTGTGCTTGTAGCAGAAAATGACAGCTGCATCTTTCAGAATGCGTTTGATCAGTCGAGGAACTATATTGAGCACTATATGACTGTGACTCTAAAATCCCCAAATGCCCACATCCACCTCCAAGCATGACAAAACCTATGCAGGCCAGTCCTGCCTATTTTATGGTTTCCATTTCTGTGTATCTGAATCACCTATCTTTGGGCTCATGCAACAGGTTGACTCCGCTGTACTAAAACTTTCCACACGCCGCTCTTTCCTAGAAACAAATTTCTCTGGTCTCCTTTCCAAGAGTTTGCTCCACTTTTTTAATCTGAAGTTGTTTTTTTTTCTTCCCAGGAGCATGCCTGATCAGGATCCTTGCACAATTTCATGGTGTCATTAGCCTTTGGGCTACACGTGGACATTCAAAGGGACCTCAATAGTTATTTTGCAAGCTGGTACAGATGTGAAAGTATAGCCTTGGTCTATGAACACAGAAGCCATGAGCAAGTGTAAACAGAGGAAGAAAACCTTCACAGAAAATATTGTTGTTTCCCATTCGTTGTCTGACATGAAATTTTGAACGCCTGTGGTTTTCTATGAGTCTGTCTCAATGAATGTAAAGCTAATGGAATGGCTGAGATGGCCGCTTGATGGGAGTGAAAATGTAAGTAACTCCCCCTTCTTCTCATTTATTTCTCTGGTATGCACACTGAGGAGAAGAGCCTTCATCATTCTTATCGTCATCTCCCATAGTTCTCCTTTTCCCAGTAACTGTCGGACTGTCGGCTGGGAACTGACTGACACAGTCACAATTGCCCTGACAAAGCACAGAGCTTCACATAAATATAAAAGAATAAGAAAAAGTGCATTTGGACACTTCATTGATTGCCTATCATGTTATTGTTATGTTTTACGCAAAGCAGAGCAAACATAAACATAATGGTCATTTCTGTATTTGAAAATAAATGTTATATCTTTTTGAAATAAATTCTCTAATCTAATCTAGCAGAATATTTTTTCTGCTCCCTACTTGTTGACTACAGATGGCCATTTATTTCTTTATAGTATCAGTAAGGGTTATCAAGTAAATGATCTCATGTGTAAAAGCAAATATATTGTAATGGAATTATTTGAACACATGATGGAGCTCAGATAACAGTTTCCCCTCCCTGCTCTGAGCCTTCAGTCACTGCAGCTTTGTCACAGTAAAGATTGAATAAAGAGCCTATATCGGTTTATACAGTATATTACATTTATGCTTTATGCTTGTGAGAAAGATTCAAACACTTTATGTGAACTGCACTGCCAGTTGAACTCTTGACAGTGTTTTCTTGGGGTCTTCGGAGTAAGGACATCTGTGCAAATAGCTGTGCATGTGTCATATTTCCCATATACAGATTTGAAGTGCATACATAAAGGATCTGTCGGTCAGCACTTCCTATTAATGTGTATTAAGATGAACTGTTTGTCAGCATCGGCAATGCAAAGTGCATTAAACGGAGATGAAATGATCACATTTTTGCTGGACAACATTTGTGCTCCTGTTGGTCTGCACTGCCCTCTGCTGGCAGGTTTTTGATGCTGCAACAAATGTCTGAACTGTGCTGCGCCGTCACACAATTTTATTTAAGAACAAGAGTTTGAGAACAGAAATAAATCAAACTTTTCTCTAAAACCCTAATTCTACCAAATAGACTAACTACTTTCATGTTCTACAACTTATTTTAGAAACTTATTTTAGTGCTGTTTGTTTAGATCTTTCCTGCTGTATTTCGATGTTTTAGGGGATTGTCGTTTAGCTTTTTAGCCTTTTTTTTTGGTAAAGCAGATGGTGAAATGTGTTATTTTTTGTCCTTTCGAATGTTTTTATGCCTCACGATGTACACTACATTGGTCAAATTGTGTTTTATAAATGTGCTATACAGATAAAGTGGTTTGGAATGGATTGGACAACTAAATTATACATATTTGCTATGATTTGCTTGCAGTTCATCAACACTGTCAGAGTCACTGACTTGGTGTTTAAAGGTTATTTACTTTAATTTACAACATTTTCCTCAAATCTCTTACAGGTCTTACTCTGGACTGCAGATGGAGTCAAAGGCATCTTGTAAAGTCAAACTCTCCCAAGCATCTTTACTCCACAGTGCCTGAGGAATATTTCGGCCTCACAGTTGAGGAGCTGAACTGACTGAATCTCCTGACTTTTTCAGGAGGACTTTTTTTCTTTTTTTTTTCCAAAAGCCTGAGGCTTTCCTTTTGGTTGTTGTTTCGCCCTCCGGATGTTTGAGCTTCATTTCACAGAATGGTGTGTTCAAAGTTTGATGCTGGAATGGTGTATCTGAATTCACCTGCTGAAAGTGAAAACATCCGGGGAGCTCACCTTAAAAATATATGGGAAGCAACAGGATCCATAAGCAGGATTTGTGAAAGCATAACTAGTTTGGACCGGTTCTGGTCCAACAGGTAGCTTACATGATCAGAATGATGGCAACTCGATCCTGAATCTTTTGAAGAGAAAACTTAGTGGTTCTCCATTTTTCATTTAAAGAAGGAGTTGTATCTTTTTTCCTCATCTTTTTATTAAAAAAACTGTCTCCTAATTTGATATATTTCAAATATTATGGCTGTAATTAAAACTTCTAGATGTATAAAGTATAAAGTGGAAAGCAACAAAGACAAAAATACAAAATGTAGAACAAAATGCATCAAATATTCACGTTTATGAAAATTTGTGTCATCTCTGTTACACATAAATATTCTCATGCCGGTAGATACTGCCAGTAGATACTGAAGCGAGCACATAAAACTATAAAAGTGTCCCAGAGTTACTAAACAAAGAAATGGGGATAAAGACCCAGAATAAAGTAAATCTATCAGAATGGTATTCTTACTTTCAGCCTGAAACTGGCACTACATTTTGAATGAACTGTTGTGCTGTGAAATGGCTGAGGTTAAAATAATACCAATAGGGCAAAGAAGTGGATCAATATTGTTACACATTTGACTTTGGGCTCTTCGTATTTAATTGCTGATTGGCACAAAAACTTCGTAATTATAACTTATGTAAAAAGTAATTTTTCACCTCTGAGTAATTTTGAGAGAGTAATGATTCATCAATGACGTGCTGCCTTTGAGATCATTTGATTATTTGGCTTGTTTCAGATATGTAGTATGAGGAAAGATTAACATCTACAGTATATATCTTGCAGCTTATGTTCATTGCATGCTCTTGGTTTGACTGGCAGCCAAAGGTGTCCAATCAAAACTCTCAGAATAAACATTGTTCATATCTAAATTTGAAATGATTTCCAATTCATTTCTTTTCACAAAAACATACAAAACTTTAATGCACATAAAAAAAATCTGTTTATTAAATACTATTGTGTTGATTGTGCTTGTTTATTGTAGTTATTCATATTTTTAACTTTTTAAATTTCAAACACCCGTTTCAGACCCAGACAAGCTCTGCACAAGTCTGATATTTACCCATTGATTTGTTGTAACAGAGAAACTTCTAAAACCTGCAGGACAAGACTCTCAAAGACCAGGCTTAATGATCCCTGCTTGTATTGTTTTAGTGCTCAAAGGATCCTGAATTTATGCAAAGAAGGGAGAAAGAGCCCTCTGCTCTTCCAGTGATATCTTCTCTTTACATTATCTGAAGTAGACATGACCTGAAGCAGAAGTAATAGGAAAATCCTGCAGTCTGCAGATGAATAATCCTGTAATCCTGGCCACGTATGATAAGAAGGGGATCCTGACCCGAGCACGTGTCAGTGTCTGACCAAAAAGAGACAGAAAAAATACAAACGACACCAACACGACCATATTTGGTACAATGACTTTTAATTTTTGTAATGTTTTAGATTCCTTTTTTTTTTATCCCAAACGTGTGTCTATATATTGAACAGCAGAGGGAGGTGCCCCTCCTACAGTCACCCCACACGTCAATATCAATAATAATAACGATAACAATAGAATCATCAGAATGATAGCCTTCTGTCGTCTCTGTCCTGATGAATAGCTGAGCACTGCTGGTACAAATCTGAGGGAGGAGCAGGGAAACAAAAGTAAAAATGGAATGAAATGTGCAAAAGAACACAAACTCACATGTATGGCTATATTTGTGAGACCATCCACAGACACTACAATCCCAGATAGCTCTAAATCTGAACTCTGAGCAGCCAAAATGCTTGAAATTCACCTTGTATCTCACAAAGATAGACATATAAATTCACACTCACACACATACACACACTTAAATCACCCAAATTCATTTTTTCCCCTTAACATTGTTCTTAGCTGTTGCTGCCTCATTAAAATAAGTCAATTTCTATGCAAAAAAAGGGAAATAAAAGTACAAAACAAACCAAAACATACAGGCACTGCTCTTCAAGGTGATGGTTCATTTGCTCCAATCATAACCAGGCAACTATAAAGCATTTACAGGTTATGCTGACATTCATTATCAGCACTTCTATGTCACATAGCTGGTAGATGGAGTTTGTCAGTGTTTGTAGAGATCTCTCTGAGCAGCTCTCTGAGGTGGTTGACAGGTGACATTTGAAGTGCTACAACCAGGTGTGACGATCCGAATCGTCATGACATCAGTTTAAAAGGTTACTGGGAAGGAGGGGGAGGAAGAAAGAAAATCAATAAAGAACAGAAGCATTACTCAGACCGGACATATCGCCATGAAGGAAAATACAATCACAAACTTAGTTTGTTTCATTTTTCTTTTTTGTTTTTTTTTTAGTTTTCCCAGTTTGCCCTACAAGTTCACAGAAAATGTGTGTACGTGTGTGCGCATGTTTGTATAGAGTTCAATATGTATGCGCTCCCATGATCTACAAAAACAGGCTAGAAACAGCTGGAATAGCAACCTTAAATAGATAACTGCACTGAGGTAGTTCTTCACCGTTTTAGACAACCCTCTGCAGATTATCATATCAGTTAAGCATCCGGAAACTGGAGTGACAGTTTTATCCCAAACAGGCTGTGAAGAGAACTGGAAAAGGAGATTTTAGGTTTATCGATAAAGTTACAAAGAATTTTCTGTAGGACTGTTGAAGAATCCAGTATTCCCAATTACCTCCACACAAACAACATACAGATAAAAAACTTGATTACAACTGTGGGATAAGCATCCAAAGCCATAACATGAAGTCAAAACATAAAGGGTACAAAACAAAACCAGACTTATTAGGAGAACATTAGAAGAAACTGCATCCAGTGCAATTCAACACTGATACGAAAAGGCCTGGAAGTCCACCGAAGACATGGGTGATGAAGATTACATGGTTTTTGTGGTACAGAGAGACCTCTTTGTAGAAGAATCCGGCAGCCATGATTGCCATTAGGGCACCTCATCTATAAGTTGTTCTGTTTTTCATTTTATTTGGGTGTCAGTGCATGAATGTAAACGATGCTTCATCCTAAAGAAGCTGCTTCTAATAACTGACAACAAACCTTGTTATAATACGATTTCAAAAGTTGGTAAAGAAATAGCTTCAAACTTTTACAAAGGCTGCTCAATTTCTGTCTTGTAAGATATCTGACAGAGTTTTGTTATCTCCATTTTTATGTGATCAGTTTTGTTACTGACTGAACAATTTTTATTTTCTGGTCACAATGTTGCCTGAGGGTTACATCTGCTTGCGTAAGTATCTAATTGACATCCATTTCACATGTAAATCCAACTGAGCCAGCACCAAACGAGGATTGGTCTGGCTGACACACCTTCGCCTTCAACCTCTGTGATTGGCTGACTCCCCCTCCAATCAGCCATGGACACCCGGACACCCGGATACAAAAGACTGGGACGTTCATTCATCGATCGGCAACTGTTTGGATGTAGACAGTCTGCCCTGAGCTTGCAAGACTTTGTGGCTTTGGTGGTTGTTACACTTTGATAGATTAGATTCAATAGCATTTCTTAGTTTAGTTTTGGATTTTGTGTTAGATTAGATCTGTTTTCCGGTAGTGTTACTTGGTTCTGTAGTTAAATAATCTGTAATTTGAGTTGGGTTAGATTATTATATAGTTATTATTATTATTATTATTATAGAAAACTCTAGAGTTATAGAGTATTTTGGTGGTGGTGTTTGTATATAGTGAATATTATGTGTATACTGTATAGCTTGTATTTAGTTTTTTGCTGTAACTTTGTGTATACTTTGTTATGTTGTGTACACTTAGTTATTGGTGCTGCTCCTTTTTTGTTTTTGTTATCAGGCCTGTTTTTCTGTTATTGCACTTTGTCGTGTACCTGGAGGGCTGGCCATCCTGGTTTTGTTTTTTAAGATAATCATTTTATTATTGCTTTCTTTGTTTTGGCAGAAACAGAGCAGACATCTTTACATTTCGCCATTTCTTCTATACTGGTATTTGTCTCTCACCTGATGCCCCATGTTAAACTTCACAGAGACATGTGTATGTAGAGTTTAGTGTTGGATTGACAGCTGACCACATGGTGAACCCAGTGGTTCCCCTACCGTTATAGTATTAGGGGGCTGCTTCAATGCATAAACACTGCCACAAATGGACAGAAAGCGTCACCCATTGCCCCTCAATCTCATTGTAGCCTTTGTTTTTAAGGTTAATTTTTCTTTCTAAAATTGGAGTTTTCACAATCGTAGGATTCTTTTCTTTCTTCTCCGAAATGCACAGAAATACCAGTACAGTGAAGGAAGAGGGTCCACTTCTAGTATCTGTCTATAGCAGTGGTTTACAAATAAATTTTACATGAGGTTCACTTCATGCAAACACAGC
>JAVQJG010103288.1:0-17910 GCA_036024015.1 Craterocephalus amniculus | reverse complement strand
ATCAAATTCATTTTTTCATCGGTATATTTATTTTGATTCTGTATTTATTTTTGTATATTTATCTTTTGTCATGAATTTTCTAAAAATGTATTCCAGTTTCCTTCCTTTTCTATTTTTATACATATTTTTTAATGTATTTATTTTGTTTATATAATTATTTTGGGGTAAAGAGGTTTTTTGGTGTTGCTAAATACCTCTCAGTATTCCCACACATCACATACTGTGTTGTTGCTGTTTGTGGTGCTGAAATATCTTTACACGTGCCTGCTTTGGACTGACTGATCACTGAGCAGTCAGTGAGTGGTCCACTTCTGTGACATTACGCTATGCCTCATTTCACACATGACCAAAGGAGGCAGAAGAAGTAGTTCCTTCCAGCTGAGTGTCATTTAAGTAAGACGCTTCAGGATAGTTACTTTTAACTGTGTTCTTGTTAATGATAAACCATACAGTAGATGTACCCCAAATTACTTAAATAATATCATGAATATTGATCTTAGACCATAAATAGCGGGTATGAGAGATTTCTATATATCAGTATCAATCAACTCACTACTAGTGGCCTTCAAGAAGATGTACAGGATATAAAAATCTGCATCATGAAGGTACGAGTGTTAGTACTACCACATAAATCCATGGTTAATCAAGTCTTCGACACCTTTCCAAAACAGAATCGCAAAAATGGCCACAAAGGTTTAGCACAGGTTTGACAGCAGGATAAATGCTTTTGTGAGCTTAACTCCAGGTTGTCCAAAAAATGTTTTTTAACTCTTAAAACTGGACAAAAGTAATAGTGAGTGTGAAAATAAACCAACCTTGTTTTGAAATGTTCACAAGTGATTTGTCTTTGACTCTTGCGCTCTACTTATTAAAAGTCCCCTTCTGCTGAAAATGAAGCTTTTAACCTTGTAAACATGCCCAGCAGATTATTTAATGTGAGCAAAAGTCACATGACAGTGTTGGATTCAGATTGCATGTGCGAATCGGGCTCTCCAGCTAATGTCCATGTGTTAATAGATTCACAGAGGTACTCATTTATGGTGCTCTTGGCCTTTTTGGGCATTTATTGCACTCCTGCACAGACCTAACGACGCACAGCCATTGGAGTTGATTTACGTTTGTTGAATGCTAATTGACTGAATGTCAGTTCAGACTGGGATGGGCCGACTCCAACCAGCAACACTGATTCTATAGACAGGATGTCAGAAAGAACTATACAGCTGCAAACTTTGCAGGAGAAGTAATGGGAATATATGAGAATTAACATGAATGTAAGGAATTAACCAGAAATTTACTAAACTTACAGTTTATTCCCTAAATAGGTCATTTAAATATATTTGAATGAACCATGTTGTTGCATAATCTTGGCTAAAACAACCAGATTTAATGCAAGAAAACTATCTATACTCTCATACATGCAGCTCATGCGTAGGCTACTGCAGGGCTGATGAGTTCACACCCCCTACATGCTCTGTGCATGTGATGGGATCACATAACATCAGAAGATCATACTCACTGAAGATTTCTTCAACCGTGGAGGACAGAGGTGTGAAGGGATGAGTAATATTTTACTCTCAATTCATGTTTTTGTTGTTCAATGAACTATAATTCAGTTAAAGACTTAAAGCTTTTTTTTTTACATAAATCTGTTGAAATGTCTGTTTTAAAAATTGTTTGAATTTACTTGGATGGCTACTCGTGACAAAACCAAATCTACATGTTATGATACAATTTGTTGAAATTATCAGAAAATTCCCAGAATTTCCCTTTGTAATAATCCCAACATTCCCCAGATTAATTTACCCTGAAAGGTACAGCCCAAGCATTTGGACGCCACTAAGCTTCTTTTAATTATCCAAGCCAGTTCCTGGGAATGCTTTAACCTTTGACACAAACAGAATGTTTAAGAATTTCTTTTCTGCTCACAGCTGATGTTTCAACACTAAAATTCACAACTGACTTTCTCTCTACCAACACTGAGCTTGCATAAATTTTTTAAGGGTTTCTAAAAGGATACAGAAATTTATCTATTTTACTTTCATAAATATGAAACATTAAAGGCTGAATTTTCTTGACTTTTGCTCCCTAAAGGTTAAAAGCAGCATTCAATGCTTCAGATTCCTACATTTTCTCTAAAACATCTGGACTTGTTGCATGCCTCCACTTTCACCGCTCAGACAACTGTATAGTACTTCTCTCGCTCTTACCATGGGGAGATCCTGCAGCCGGTGAAACTCGGGGTGGTTTGTCCGCTGGCGGAACTTGAGGAAGAGAACGATGAAGACGATAGCAGTGGTGACAATGAACACTGAGAGCAGACCAGCCAGCAGGGGGTCTAAAGGGGAGCTCGAGTGGCGGTGGGACCATTCCAGGTCTAGATTTTAAAAAGAAAATAGTCAGTTTTAAGGGTAAAATTAATGAAAACAGTACTCTCTCTGTATCCGGCCAGCTTACCTTCATCTCCGACCTTCAGCTGTGAGGGAACCTCCTCATGTGTCGGTGCTGCAGGGACCTGATCTGACGCCAAGGTCTGAGATGTGGCTGCAGGCGGAGATTCAGACCGCGGCTGTGTGGTGGAGGCGGGCTCCGTGGAGCTCGCGTCGCGCGCAGTGGGGAGCGACTCAGATGAAAAGATGGGGATGAATTTGCTGGTTGGGAGGGCTCCGCCTTCAGTAGCTGCGGTTTGATGAGGGGTGGTGTTCAGAGGAGTCGGCGTGGATGAAAGCCGGTCTGCAGCGGCTGGAAGCGGGGATGTGAGCGCAGAGCTTTGTCAGTTCAAAACGTACAGAGAATATCTTCAAAGGAAATGAGGCTGAGTCTGAGCAGCCTGGGGTAACTCAACACTGCCCTGCAGGGAA
Source organism: Craterocephalus amniculus (assembly GCA_036024015.1). NCBI lineage: Eukaryota > Metazoa > Chordata > Actinopteri > Atheriniformes > Atherinidae > Craterocephalus > Craterocephalus amniculus. The sequence continues at coordinate 15,052 of JAVQJG010103288.1, read as the reverse complement.
ATCAATCACTCCCACCGGCATGAAAGCTGCTGCCCAGAGGCAAGAAACCCTTTCAAAAACAGGACGATCACGTGCTGTAGGCCTACACACAGTTTGTTCAGGCATAAGATCAACACAATAATAGTGGTGATGGGGGGTGGACTCTATGCCGTGCTCTCTCTACATTCAGGCCAAACAGTTTAACAACAACCCTGAGCTTTCAGCTGAATCCCACAACTAAATGTGGCCAAAAGATTTGGTTTAATTCACCACTGCTGAGCTATAAAGTAAATATCTAAAGAAGTATAAGTAAACATGTTTAACCTTTCATGGGTCAAATGAGTATTTGTATATTTGTATGCATGTAATGTGCAATGATTGTATATTTTAAGAATAGTACGGACTTTATACAGTATGTAGAATGCATTGCTGTGTATGTAAACGTATATGTCCGTAGATTTTGACTGTATTTAGGCCTAATAATTGGATCCAGCTAGAAACCTCCAGCTGGTTGCTGCAAGATCATGGAAATGCAAATAAATAAAAAATAAAATAAAAAATAATACTTAAGAAGTCCATTAAGGAAAATAACCAGAATCGGAGGAAAATGTAGAGTATTTGAAAGGGAGAAAGTGCCAAACAACAGCCTCTGCTTTGTTCTGCAGGGGCAGGAAGCTATAGCCTCGTTTCCACTGAGGAGTACGGTACGGGTCGGGTCGGTACGGTCCTGAATGGTCCGGCCCATTCAGAGAAGCGTTTCCACTGAAAGTCGAGCCACCGCCGGCATGCGGGGCTTCCAGCGCGGCCTCATGCTAGCGTGACACCAAAACATGTGAAGCTAAAACAACATGAGCTGTCTCTATAAACGTTTTATTTCCTCACCGCTGCATCAGCTGACTTTACGTGACTTTAGCTCCAAATGTGGGAGGAAACGTTAAAGCTCCAGAGCCGTTTTTCATCAGACCCTGCTGATGTTTGGAGCTACGTTCTATTGTTTATTTCCAGTGTGGACCGACGGAGTTTGTCTCGCGCTGCTTTGTGAGTTGTTTTGTTTTTGTTTCTGTCCGCGAATCAATTCGATGGACCCCCAACTGAAGTGGGGCCATAAATGGTCCGGAACGGGTCACTTTAATGGGTCGCTTCTACAATGGAAACACTCAAAATAGTGACCTGACCCATACCGACCCGTACCGACCCGCTCAGTGGAAACGGGGCATATGATGCAGAGCACCAGCTCCCTGTACAAAGCTTACCGAGATAACTTTAGGGTTAACCTGGGGTTCTCCAAACTACAACGCTAGATAACTTCTTACCAGAGTATATCACCGTGGTAATGCAACTTATGCTTGGCTAACGGCTAACCAACTTCGGAGCAGGTTATATTCTGGATAAGAAATCATTGAGTGCACATACTGCACCTCCTGACCAATCAGTTCTCTAGGAAACTAACTCCATTTTGGTGCGTAGATCGTGAGAGGAGCACTTAAGAGAGAAAGAGTTTTAAGGTATAAATTCATTCCGAATGAAAAAATAAAGCTGTGTCTCTGAACGCTTTGAAGAATGTTTTTTTTGTCAACTTGTTCCAAAGTCTGTTCAGCTCCTCCAGGGTCGCGTCTGGCCTCTGCCTCCTAAGCCTTGGTGGAGGAGGTTATAATAAGTATAAGGGGAAGTGAGGAAGTGCTCTGCCCAAAACATCTGTGCCTTAAAAACAGGAAATTAAGTGATCAGAGAGCTTCCCATTCATACCAGCCAATGAATTAATATTATAATCTCTGCTTATAAAATTTAAGCAATAACAATCTGCAATTTTCAGTGTCGCTTTTGTCTCGGATTATGTGTTTAAATATGCATATCATATTTCTGAAGAATTGTCTGCTCCTTCATGATAAAGTACGCTTTGTAGAACCACTTATGCAGATCCTAGATGTCTGGGAAAGTCAACCCAGGTAAGAGAGAGATATCCGATAGACTTCTGATTTGGTGACACTGAAAAAAACCTATCACCTCAAAAGAAAACTTCACGCTAGTGGTCAAGCCCATAGTGATAATTTGGATGAACACCAGAATTGACCATGAACTCTACAGCAAAGTAAGCTTGAGTGAAAAAAATGATTCAAGTGTTCAAAAACACACCAGCAAATCTAATACAGAATGGCTGGTAATAAAGAAATATCTGCAAAAACAGATCTCAAAGAAATACACGTTTCTTTTCATTTGACTGTAAAAGAAAAACTTTGCATAAATTAATGCTTAACTTCTCAGAATTATGAAATATCAACCGTAACCAAGCCAGTAAAGGTGACATTTTATAATATTTTTCCTAGTTTGGCACAGAGGGATCTTCCTGAATGTCCCCAAACATTCTGATGACTTTTTTTATTGGCATACTGATGGAAAATACTATATTGAGTCAATGTTTATAGAAAACAACTGGCTATCCATTACTGTAAATATTATCATGTCACTTTTTGTCCCGCTATCCGTGGATGTCTTCATCTCATTGCTTTCTCCATTTGTGCCCCCTCCTCCCTACTTGCCTTTCTCTTCCCCTCCCCATCTCCCCCGCCACCCCTATTGCATCCTGAGCAAAGCATCCCAATGGGCCAATATAAAGCTGGCCTGCGGGTGTTTTGAGGATACGCCGTGCATCACAGCACTCTCCCTTTCAGAACCGTCTCTTTCTCTCTCTCTTTGTTTAATCACACAGTTGGTTTCAGTGGCACAGCAGACATAACCCTATAGGAAGAGTGTTTGGCTTCCTCTTCATGCTCTCCTCCAACAGGAGATTATGCAATACACTCACACATATGCACACACACACACACACACACTTTAATGTCTGATGCCAAATCATCCAATTAGCTGGGATGAGAGAAAAGGGGAAAAGATGTATAAAAGGTTTGCATTATACAACAACATCAGTTGCTCTGAATTGAGTTTAGCCTCTGAGGCAATAGTAACTTGAAAGAAAGAAAGAAAGAAAGAAAGAAAGAAAGAGAAAAACAATAAAGATTATCTTGCTGCTTTTCATTCTCCAAAGCAACAGGGGGCGCTGTCTGACTGAAAATATTTACTATTCACGTGACACAACCCGGAAGTATGTGTCATAGTAGATACTGCATATCAAGTAAGAACTATTTGGTTTAATTTTAAATGGCAAAAACTACAGAGTGTAATGTCTTTGGAAGGAAATATTAAGATAAACACCCTGCAGGTGGTAAAGTTTGGGATTTGAGCCAAAATGGCGTTGAACTGGACGGAGAGGATTTCTGCTTTCTCCTCCGGTCCGTCTCGCTTCCTCTCCGGGACAACTGCAGACACTTTCCTGGCCGAGCTGCTCCGGGAGCTCCGAGACGACAGAGCCAGCTACAGCGTCAAGGTAGGACAAGTTGTTAGTGAAATGGCTTGAAAAACATGAAAAGTGTACGTTGTTAGCACATTTATAAAGAGCTAGCAACTCCTGACTAGTTTTATCATGTAGGATGTCTCACGAAACATCCACAAGCAAGTTTATGGAAACTGGGGGAATATTTCCTCACTGAAAGTTGAAAAGTGTTATTAACAATGCACTCGCCGTCCACTTTATTAGGGTTGGACCAGAACTGCATTGATTCTGGATGTCCCAGATCCAACAAGGTGTCGGAAACATGCCTGAGAGATTTTGCTCCTTATTGACATGATAACATGTAATATATCCCAAAGATGTTACTGAAAGTTTTAGGTTTTTCCGTTCTTTAATATCTGATTCAGATAAACTGAATCGGGTGGCTTTGTGAGCCTGTTAATGAGTCATTTCAGCCAGGTGTGTTAAACAGAGTTGTTCCGATACCAGAATTGGAAATCCCCCCGATATCGCCCCAAATTCTGGTATCGGTATTGGCAAGTACTGGAGTTCAGGCACCAATTCGATAGCACATAACTTATAAAAATGAGTATCTAATTACTGATTAGTAAGTAGCGCTGATTTACTATAAGCGCTCACACAGTTCTTCATTGTTCTTAAAACAGCTGCACGTGAAGCCGATAGTAAAGATGTCAGCGGTGTGGCGATATTTCACTCTGTAGTCTCCCACCAGCAAGACTCCATTTGAAGATAAATGGCTTCAGTTTGCTGTATTCATTCATGTTTTACAAAGAGTTCAACCTGAGCCAGACCTTTTCACAATGCTAATCATATGACAGTCATGCAGGTGTAATATGACATTTGTTTTATAATATAGTGGTATCAGTACTTGATATCGGCCGATACCCATAGCACAAGTATCGGAATCGGTATCGGGAGGAAAAAATGGTATCGGAACATCTCTAGTGTTAAAGTATGGAAACATGTAAAACGTGTAAACCTGGTTTGAGGACCAGGAATGAGAAACCCAGCTCCTGCAGTCCAATAGGCTCATCGTCATGTTGGAGTTGATGTGAGCTGTGTGACATGGAGCATCATCCTGCTGGAAGCAGCATCAGAAAATGCTCCGAAGCTCAGAAAGGGATGGATGTGGCAGGCTAGGCTGCGCTGGTTAAAGCAGGCCATGCTGGTACTGAGTAAAGAGAACAACCATGCCACCTTCAAAGTCACTTGAATCCTCTTTCTTTCTCGGTGTGATGCTCAGTGTGAACTTAAAGTCGTCTTCACTGTGTCTACATGACTAAGCAAGGCCATGTGATTGGCTGGTTAGATATCGGCGTTAACAGGAAAAATTAACCTGATAGGTTTATACTTTTCCAATGTGGGGTTTTAATATTAATCACTTGGTTATCTGTTAATATTAATACATTCCTTGGACGGACACATTTCTAACTTGTCTTCTGTCCACCTCCAGGTTGTTCTGTTGTCTCCGCTCTGTGAATATCCGTCTCTGCTGTGTCCCTCGGACTCTGTGGGCGAGGAAACAGCCCTGGAGCTCACGTCAGTCTTCGCCCAGTGTCCTCCCAAGTGTCTCCAGTTTCGCTGTCAGCTCCTCGTGGCCCTCACTTGCATCCTCCAATGCACTTCCTGTGTGAGCAGCCGCTCGCGTGCATCCCTGGACTTCCTAGACCTGCTCCTGCAGATATCCCAGGACGGCAGCGACTGCGACGGCACGCAGCGTTTGCTCCGGGCCACAGCTTGTGAGTGCCTGCGGGAGCTGGAGGCTTGCTGTCCAGGCCTGCTCTCCCAGCACCTGGAGCTGGTGAGCGGACTCCGGCAGCAGGAAACCTCCAGGCTCCACCAGGCCTTCGCAGGCCTTCATTCCCTGGTGCTGAGAAACGCAGTCTATAGGCTGAGCCAGGAAACGGGGGCCGGCGCCGAGCATCTGAAAGCTCTTCTGGGAGGAAATACTTCGGTTGCGTGGGAGGCAGATCAGGACTCTGGTCTGATGAGCGAGGACTCAGCCCCGCTGTCGTCTGTCATCCGGGGGCCGATGGGCACGGCGCCGACCCTCCACACCGGGCCTGACTGCAAGGAGCTCCGGTCGGTCCTCTCCTCCCTGCTGGAGGAGTCCTACCTCCTCACCCCTCTGTGTCAGGCCGCGCTGTTCTACAGACTGACAGAGGTGGTGGCAATGGTGCCCGGGATCCCTCCCGCTATATTCAGAGCTCAGCTGCTGCGACTTCTGGGAACCAGCGAGGTCGGTGTCCAACATAACCTAACTTTGTGATGCGGTCAGATAGAGGATGATGCTGCATGTGTGTGTAGAGTATGTGTAGAGCTGTTTCATCAAGTCCATCATTTATCCCAAAGACTCTGCTGGCAAAGTAAGGCTTATTTCTAGACAAAAAACTAAATACATCATTCTTCTCAGGATTTTAAACTTATTTAGAGATATTGTATCTGTTTTAAAAATTAGTTTTGAAAAACTATGAAAAACTGAAAAAAAGTGGGACTGAAAAGCAGAAAATTCAGACGGCTAGTTGGAGTCCTGAAAATCATTCCTGTTTTTTACTTAATTCTAAAAAATCCAGAATTTTGTTAACACATTATACAAGAAAGTCATTGTTGAAGAAACTCAAAGAAAATCTCTTTACGGAGAATTCAACATATTTACAGAGACAGGCACTGCTTTACAAAACATCTTTAGTAGTTTAAGTAGAACGATGTTGCTCCACCAGAAAAGATTGTATGTTTGAAAAATAACCCCTTAAAGTCTGTTTTACTCCATATAAAACAGTGGCGTGGAACTGGTGAGAAACTGGATGAAAGTGGTGTGGAACTGGATGACAGTGGTGTGGAACTGGATGACAGTGGTGTGGAACTGGATGACAGTGGTGTGAAACTGGATGACAGTGGTGTGAAACTGGATGACAGTGGTGTGGAACTGGATGACAGTGGTGTGGAACTGGTGTGGAACTGGATGACAGTGGTGTGGAACTGGATGACAGTGGTGCTGACTGTGGTCCCTCTGCCCTCTCCTGACAGCTGTGCCTCTTCCACGCCACCCTGCTGATGAAGTGCGCCTTCACCGACAGCCTGTTCAGCTCTGAGGACGAGGCCTTCATCCTGAAGCGGCTACTGGTTCTCTCCCAGCACCCGCTGCTGGCCACGCCCCACAAGCTCTTCTTCATGGACTGCATCCTTCACTTCCCGGAGAACCGTCCAATCAGCTGCGGCGACGAGACGCTGCCCGTGCTGCTGACGCCGCAGCTCGCCTCGGTCCTGCTGCCCACCGTGTTCAACGACAGCGCCACCCTGCTGGCCCGGCTCGACCTGCTGTCTCTGGTTTACCTGGAGGAGGAGGAGGAGGAGGGTCGGGGGCCGGCCTTCCTCTCTGAGCTCATGGCGTCTCTGCTGCGAATCGTGGAGACCGGCGGCGGCAGGGAGCTCGTCGTGACGTTTTTCAGAGCCGCCTTCCTCTTCCTCCTGCGGTTCTGCCACGTGCCGCGTTACGCCGCCGACCTGAGCGAGCAGCTGTGCCGCCTCTACCTGCGCCACACACACCTGGCGCCACACCTCATCAACATGGCCGACCGGGCGCAGGACCGCCTCTCCGACTCCGGCTGGACTCTGGGCTTCCTGACGGGCCTGCAGACGGGCATCACGGCGGCGCCGCTGGTCCGGCTCGGCCTGCCGGACCTCGGCTGGCACCTGAAGCTTCTGGCCCGCGTGGCTGAGGAGCCGGCGCTCTGCCAGCGCCGCAGCCTCCGCTTCTTGTCCGCCGTCCTCACCGCCGCCTCGCTGCGTCTCGGCGGCGACTGGCGGCTCGGAAACGGCGTGCTGGCCGTCTGCCGCCGCCTGCTACTCCATCCCGGCCTGGACTCGCTGCTCATCCCTCTGGCCGACGTCCTGCAGCATCTCGCTTGTCGCTACGGTGACATGGACATCCAGGACCACGCGCGGCTCTACTACGCCCTCCTCACCACGCTGTCCCGCGAGAAGCTGGCGGCGGTGCTGGCGCCTGGGGCGGGCGAAGATGGCCGGCAGGTGAAGAAGCGAACGCTATCGTGCCTCATGGGCGAGAGCGATGGGCTGACGGCCGTCCTGACGGTGCAACGGGCGCCAATGGTAACCATGCGGCTGGAGGCGGCCGCAGAGCAGCGAGCGGGAGATGAAGACGGCGTCCGGAGCCTGGGCGAGGAAGAGGAAGCGGCGCTGCAGACGTACAGAGCGCGGCTCGCCGACCCCGGCTTCGCTCCGGAAGTAACGCTGAGCTACCGGCTGACCCACAGCGAGGACCGCGACCCGCGGTTTGACCACCTCTTCAGCATCCGCCTGCACTTCCAGCGCACCGACGATCACTACGACGACCTGCAGGACATCAGCGTCCCGTGTCTGTTCAGGGAGCGGCCGGCGCCGGCGGTGACGCTGCGCCTGAAGCCCAGACGGCCGCTCCCCACCACGCTGCACGTCAGCGCCGTCTTCACCGCCGCAGACGGGCTGAGCTGGAGCAGCGCCATGCCCGACGTCCGCGTCGCCTTCCAGCAGCTCTTCCTGTCGCCGCCCGCGCCGCCGGCCTGCAGGCTGCCGCTCTTCCACCGGTTATGGGACGAAATGAGCTCCGAGACTTCCAACGCCGCCGTCAGTCTGTTCTGCTGCCGGCTGCAGGAGGCGGATCTGATCGCCGTGGTGACCAAACACTTCCTGCCCTTCCTGGTGTCGGACTTGTCCTGTAAGGAGGAGTTCAGCGTCTTGCTCTTCCTCCCGCCGCGCTCTCACGTCCTGCTGAAGATCCGGCCAGAGGAGGACGCCGTGCATTTTAACATCGCCACCGATAACTGGCAGCTTCTTCCCCACGTGAACACGTACCTGCTGGCCGTCACGGCGCCACAGGAAGCCGCCGCCAGCTGACCGCGCCGCGGCTTCCACTTGATTTTAACAACAGAAAAACAGCCAGTCGGTTGATTTAAAATGAATGATGCACTTTAATAATGTTGATTTCTAATTAAAATCATGTGAAATTAAACATTTTGAGTCAAATTTTTTTTTAAACTTCCTGATCTGCAGCGTTTTCTCTGAAAAGCAAATTTCTCAAGTCACCACGAGCATCACGTCCAGGCTGCCAACCTGGTTTCTCAAACAACGATAAAATAAATGATCACAATTACTTAAAATTAATCACAGTATTAAATGCGATTAATTAAATCGTAAAAATCTCTTAGTTGAATCTTTCCCACAGTGTTTTGCTGATGTATCCTTAAAAATGAAAATTCCTTCAGTTCATGTAACGATAAAAGTTTTAATACAGCCTGTCACACAACACCAGCATCACGTCTTCTTCTATGGTGCTTTTCAGGCGTCGCCTCCTACGCTGCTGTTGCCTATATCAACCTGCAGTTTTAAAGCTTTTGTCCCTTCAGAGACACCATAGTAGAAATGGTCGCAGCTGCCGTGTGTGAGGACCATGGATTATCCTATTATACATCCATGGTGAGGACCCACAGTGAAAGTTACGTTAGTAAAGTCAGATAATGATAATAGAAACAGTGTTTAATTACATTTTTCTCTCATCGACCTGTGATTCTGTCCCACCATACAGCTTTAAAGGAGGAGTTCTTCCTCGCATCAGCTTTGCTTCCTTATGATGAGACTGAATCTAAACATTTATTTAGCTTTTTATAAAACTCCAGTTTTAAGTCTGACTGTTGGTCAGACGATGAGGTGAACCCAAGTCTCTCCCAGAGTCCCAGTTCATTTGTAAATAAACGTGTAGGAAAGCAGATTTAAAGCAGAAGAGTCATCTTTCCATCTGGATCAGGATGTTTGCCTCCACCACACAAGCGTCCTGATAAAACCTTCTCCAAGTTCTGGCCCGGTTAGAGTCTGGTTCCAGCCGTCCTTCATTCGGTGAGGCCTTTAAAGTTTGGTCCTGTGAACGGCGATAAGGCGGTCTGCTGGCTGAGGAGTTTGTCCATGATGGCGATCTCTGCGTCCCTCTTGTCCACATCGTCCATGGGGGTCCAGGACATGTCGTGCTGCAGCTTGAATGCACCGATGAATGAATGAGGGCAGCTCGGTCCCCATTCCTGCGGAGAAGAAAACAGAGGTTTCCCACAAAGACCAGATTAGTTTTTCTGATTTTAAATTGTTGTCTTAATTTATATTTTATTCTACGGATGAAATCAAATTAAAGTTTTTATTCATGTAATAAACACTGGTTTGTTGCTTCATTCTTCAGACAATTAACTAGTTATTACTATATATATCTATATATGTGTGCATATATGTGTATGAAAAAATATAAAATAATATACTTTTATATTTTAAAATTTATTTTTTTACATTTTTATTTACATTTTTTTATTTATTATTTTTCTGTAATTTACATCTTTGTATTTTTGGTGCAATATGCACAAGATGTATTTTACATCTTATTTTAAATTTATACTCATATTTTATTCTAGATTTTTTTTGTCCATTTTTTAATTTTCCATTTTTAATTGTAATCTTTTTTTACTGAGGATTTGCTGAACTTTTTGACAAAAGTCATGCAAAGGAATTAATTTCACATTTAATTTAATTATATATTAATTTTTTTACATTTTATTATTAATATTTTTTAAAAATATATTGTTTAACATTTTAATTTCAAATAAATTTTAGATATTTTTTTCTGTAGATTTTCAAAGCATCACCCATTTTTATGCCTGAATAAAAATATGAACGATTTTCATGCAAAGCTAACTATTGGACGGGGCTCTCCAGAATGGACTCAGCATGAAGCCAAGAGGAACAGATATTTGGATAAAATCCTGTCCATTAGAGAAGTGAGATGTAATCTGCTGTAAGGCATGAAGACTGTCCAGATGTTTACCTGTAATGGACGCAGTCTGCTCAGGTTGGGGTACAATATTGATCTAAATGTTAAAACTTGTTTCAACACAAACTATTTAACAACTGTGGTCTACTACCATGTATTAATTTATGATCCCGTCGGAGGCAAAAAGCTGCACGAAATTCCATAACCAGTGGTGTCCAGCTCTCCAGTAACCAGCCTGATCCAACCTAAACTGACCACGCGGAGCCATCTGGTCGTTTATCAGCTCGGTTATGTGAACTTTGAACATCATACACTAACGTCACGTTTTCAGGCACGCTGTGTTACGTTTGGTATGCAGCACGTGCTCGTCTCCCTCGGTGAGTTGCGTAACAGCTGTGGAGCGTCTATCAGTGTGGCACCAACCTTCGGGGAGATGATGGAGAAGTATTTCTGTCCAGACGGCCGCTGGTAGAGGTAGTACATGTTGCCTGGCTTTTTCACAATGTTGCAGGCGGCATGGTGGAGGTCAGCGTCTCTTTTGGCTTCTTCCAAAGTCTAGAAGAGAGTAGATGTGAATAAATCCGGTCACATGTCAGCTGAGGATGAGAGCAGCTGATCCAGCGGGTGTTTGTACCTTCCTCGCCTGCTCCTGCAGGTACCGGATCTGGTCTGCGATCACCGTCAGTTTGTTACAAGCATTGGCCTTTATGAAATCATCTCCCTGATGAACACACAACACACAGACATCGTCACCCTGCCTGGGAAGAACGCTTCCAACATAATAACATTTTTTAAAGTGCTACAGAGTAAAAAACAACAACAAATAAAACATGGATCAACACAAAAACAAAGGTTAGAAGCATAAAATCTATTTTTATCTCCAGGGAGGAAACCAGACCTACAGGTGGGTCATCACGACTACATGCATGCTGCAGGTCTCAATGCTCAAATCAAACTTTTTTGTGGTCTACACATTATAATTTATATGCCCATCAGACTTCAGAGTGAGCTGTACTCCGCCCAGAAATGAAATACGGAGGCTACGCTTGTTAGCATGGGAATTAGCTTTGAAGTTGTGCAATCACAGCCGAAAAATAATGACATAACATTGTTCTGTACGTTGTTTAGATCCAACTAAACCACGGTCCTGCCTCCTCCAGAGCAGAAATGCTTCGTCTGTCTGGATTAAATGTGACCAGTGAGACTGAGGGTGCTTTGAAAAATATCTGATATGGCTGAAAAAGGGGTATGGGTCGGATTTGTGCTGCTCAGACCGGGATAAAAGGATCAGATTTGGGCCAGATGTGGGCAAAGAAGTCAGATTTGAATCACTTTTGGCTGCAGTGTGAACAGAGCCTAACGGATGTGTGACATGAGGACAGAAGGGCCAGACGCCTGCGAGAGGTGAAAGGAGGCTTAATAGTTTAGTCTGTTGGAACCTGTCCCTTCAGCCCACCTGCTCTCACCATCATTTATTCTACATATCGGCCAGTCTGAGTCTGTATCGGCATGTCGGAAAAACCTGAATCCACACCTTCTGCACTTGCTCGGCCAGGGCCACCAGGTCCATGGGGTCTCCCACTCTGTTGGTCTGGTAGGAGCTGACCAGTTCCAGCCCACTGGGAGCTGCACTGGCCTCAACCAGCGTCACTACAACACACACACATACACATAAACAGAGTTACAACACAGTTATGGAGCTGATATCTCCATCTCTGCCATGGCTGCTGCTTCCGCCTCTCTGTGTAGTTATTAGATAATAACGACTGGTCCCCGAGGGCAAAAACTCCGCCAGTAATCCCAGTTCTAACATGACAGGACTGGTTGGGTCCAGCATGAATCCAGCCAAAGATAACAGCGAGCGCATGGTGGCTACAGATGTGATGATTTCATGTAGAACATAATTTATTTCATTATCCATTTCTACTTTTAATAATCTTATATAAATCATTAAATACTTCATGATAAAAAATTGCATTTCAGGAACTTATAAGTATTTCATTAACCAAACAAAGTATAATACAACCGCTTTTAATCATTAAATTGTGTGAAAATAAGTGAAGATACAAAGATCACAGATCTCTGGCTTCTAATTCAAGCAATCCTGCGATAATTGAGACTAATTGAAGTAAACCATGGCAGGAACTTGAGGGGCTGACATCTCTGCACACCAGCTGCTAATTTGGGTTTATATAACAGCTACAACATCATCCCCTTTCAAACAAATAATTATGGCACCGTCATGCACAGTCCTGTAACAGAATACTCGGGCGGATCTTTCTGCCGGAGCATTTCTAACCTCATATGGCTGCTACCTCCCCTGAATGAAAAATGTAAAATCATCAATCAGATACCGAGGAAAGATCGTTTCCAAAGTATAATCCAACTTTAGCTGTCACAACATGTTACAACCTCGTAAAATGACTACAAAAATTAATCCCCAAGTGAGTTTAGCGGGTGAAACGTTTATATGTTTTAGATTGTTTGAAAATCATCTTGACAGCAGCTTAGGGCGAAGAGAAGGTTGATATATCTGTTTTAATCCGTCTCGCGGTAAATGAATTACCTCTGGTGGTTTTATCGGGTTGGTTTGGTAGGCTGACAGTCTTGTCCATCTTCTTTTATTACAATTTTAACTAAAATCCTCCTCGTACAGATAATATTTACTGTTTAAGCCGCTCGTACACTCTGTACGGCTACCGGTTTTGTAACTCACTATTTATACTCATCGTCCTCACGAGTGCGGAAGTTGCTGCCCCATTCTCTCTACATAGTGGTCCACCTGACTGCCTGGTTAAATTTCTAAAATAAAAAATGTTATTTGGAGGGCAGCTGTGGCGGTTACAACAATTTTCTATCCATTCACGAATAACTGTTCAAGTAGCGTAATAATTTACTGTTATGCTCAATAAATGTAGAAGAAGACTTTGTTTTATTTTGTAGGCATAACAGCTAGATTCTCACAACAGAGATGGTTTACATGTATAAGAACAGACGCGCTTCTGTTGAGGGAGAAGAACACAAAATTTGTCATGGTGTAAAATAAGCTGCATTTAAAACAGTTACCGCAGTTATGGTTCCACATGGTCCCAGAAATACTGAAAAATGTTTAGTGTGCTGAAAATATGCGATGTATGATGCGTCTTTTTGCACGCTGCTCCCTCAGGCTACTGCGTGCAAAAAAACGTGCTCATTCTTAAAAGTTTGGTAACATCAGGAGCACGTGACCACCGCGTCTAACCTATAACTATTGTTTTAGAACTATATTACTTATATAAGCCTGTATACATAGAGCTTATGGCATATCTTTTGCTTTTATCTGTCAGGTAGGCTGCTGTGTGAAAGTGATAAGCTACACTTCTCTCTCTCTGCCACTCTCTCTCTTTTCTTTTGCTTGTTTAATATTTTGATTCCAGTAAGCCAGACCTTAATAAATCTTTAAAATGGAGTTAGGGGGTCCTTCAGCTTTCTGAAGATGCTTCAAAACATTTTTTTCCTTTGGAGATTTTCAGCTATTTCACTGTGTTTTATTTGTTTGTTAAGCTACTGATGAGTTATCCAAGCATGTAAAAAGTTCCCAATGATTTGGAAATAAATAGCAGTATTTTTGTATAAAGATAAACTGAGACAAAAAAAACCTACAATGTATCTTAACTAACTGGATCTTCAGACGCATTCATTGCGTCTGTAAAATGGAAAAAAATAAGTAAAGCTGGATTTTTAGCAGCAACAAGGTCTCAAATAGCTGTTTTTTAAAAATATATTATATGGCAAATCTCAGCATGGTGCAGTGGACACATGGAGGAAACAGAGGAAGAGGCGGAAGGGGGCATCACTGAGTAATGTGAAAGGTGATGGTTCAAATCCTGCTCCCACCTCAGTCACCTGTTGTGTTCTTCTTGGCATGACATCCAGTGTTGGCACTGCTGGTAAAACTCATTGTATTGAATTGGATACACATCAGCTAATTGACAGTGTAATTTAAAAATGTAATGTCTGGTAAATGAACAGGATCTACAATCCACCAAAGACTTGAACCAGGACCTGAAACATGAACCTGGACCTTTAGTTGATCCATTTACTGTTGGCTGAAATCTCATCAGAAATAGTCTCCATGGAAATGTTTTTTCTTGGAATTTAAAAAGAATTGAGGGGTGGGTAAAGATTTCACCTTACTATTTCTGGATGTTTTGACCATAATACTCTTAGAAGGTTTCTACTTTTCTTGTGTTATATGTGAGCATCACATTGACTGAGCACATCAAGTTATCTACGATTCCTTGAAGGTGCAATATGCACAAACTCAAAGATCAATGTGAACAAAGTAATAAAAAATTGTTTCTATTGGTCTAAAATTCCTTTTTACAAAATAACTTGTTTTTATTCACTTAGAATGCAGCATTTCTATCTTCTCACCGTGGGTCCGCATACAGTACATGGCAGATGCTGCTGAAAACTGCAGTAGTGGCTTTGTTTGATATAGCTCACAGTTTAAAACGCCACTATTATTCATGTAGTGCAGTCATCTCAGTATCCGAAACCACTGGATCCAAACACACATAAAAACATCTGGAGGAATTTTGACCAATCCACTATACTTTCACTATTGTGCTATATCAAGCCACATCACTAGATCTCAGTAATTCTCTGACCTTTAAACTGATACAGTTCTGGTCTGACTGGTGCTAGACCATGTTATTGTGCTACTCTCTGTATTGATTATCATAGCTGAAGTTTTTTTTTTTGTACCTTTAAAGTATCAGAAGGAGCAATGTTGGTTTAATTCAGCATTTTAAGAAAAGAGACAAACACCAGAATTATGCTATTTCAATTGACAATTCTTTGTTTGAGGAAAAAGTAGAAAAATTGTACATAACTCTCGAGAGGAGGTCTGTTCGTAGCCTTAG
>JAVQJG010103284.1:0-26166 GCA_036024015.1 Craterocephalus amniculus | reverse complement strand
ACTGAAGTTCAGGTCTGAGTCCATGACTACACCCAGGTTTCTGGCTCTGTTGGTGGTTTCTAACTTAGCCGTCTGAAGCTGAGTGCAGACTTTTAATCTTTCTTCTTTGGCTCCAAAGAGTATGATTTCAGTTTTCTCCTCATTTAACTGAAGAAAGTTGTGACACATCCAGTCTTTAATCTGATCAATGCATCTGATCAGCGATTGGATCGAACTATAGTCTCCTGGTGTGATGGTTATGTAAATCTGTGTGTCATCAGCGTAACTATAGTAACATTTTCTGTTGTTTTTTTATAATTTGAGCGAGTGGGAGCATGCAGATGTTGAACAGCAGGGGCCCTAGGATGGAGCCTTGGGGAACTCTACGGGTTATTTTCGTTTGCTCAGATTGATAGCTAGCTATAGACACAAAATTGTCACTTTCTTTTAGATGGGACTCAAACCAGTTAATTGCAGTGCCAGAAAGTCCTACCCAGTTTTTCAGCCAGTTAAATAAGATGTTATGATCAACTTTGTCAAAAGCAGCACTGAGATCCAGTAGTACCAGGACTGAAATGTTTCCGCTATCTGTGCTCAAGTGGATGTCATTTAAGACCTTAACAAGAGCAGTCTCAGTGCTGTGATGTGGCCTGAAATCTGATTGGAAGGTATCAAAACAGCTATTTAGTGTCAGGAACTTGTGTAGTTGTTGGTATACAGCTTTTTCTATAATCTTACTATGAAAGGGGAGGTTTGATATCGGCCTATAGGTGCTCATGACATTTGGCTAAGTTGTTCTTTTTCAGGAGTGGCTTGATGACAGCTTTTTTTAGGTTTTAGGCTCTGAGGGAAGACACCTGAAAGCAGAGACATGTTTACAATCTGTAAAATATCCGAGGCATGCATCCTGGAGCAGTCTTGAAAACCATGTTGGCAGGGTGTCAAGACAGCAAGTGGTGGTTTTAAGATGAGAAATGATCTCGTCCAGGTTTTTAGGACTGACTGGGGAGATGTTTGTCATGATGTTTATGTTTTTGAGTGGACACAGTGAGGACACATTTCCAGTCCCTGGTATGGAAGCACTGACTGACTGCCTGATTTTCTGGATTTTGTCAGTAAAGAAAAAAGCAAACTCATTACAGGCCTGGTTGGATATAAGCTCCGGGGTTACTGACATGGGAGGACTAGTTAACCTGTCAACAGTAACGAACAGGGCTCGAGCATTATTACTGTTCTTAGCAGTGATGTTAGAAAAAGAATGATTGTCTTGCATTTCTCAGCTCCACATTAAAAATCTTCAGCCTTTCTTCAAAGATTTCATTGTGAACCTGCAACTTTATTTTCCACCACCTGCGTTCAGTTTTTTCATGGTGCTCTCTTTTTTGACAGGAGCAATCCCTCCCAACACTATACGTCATTTGAACGTTGTTTTTTGGGTTAAATCTGGTCGGTCCGTCATGGCCATGATTTAGACAATAAATAGACATTGAAAGTTTAGTCGAAGACGTCTTTTCAACGACCTGAAAATGACGGCTTTTCACCGTTCACTTTTCAACAAATCTAAACATTTCAACGTATGGACATGATGTCTTTTCAACGTCTTGTCTCCTCTGATTGGAGGAAGTGGACCACTGATGAATATCCGGGGGCCCATGCAACTGATTAAAACCAAGAGTTCAGTGAAATCCTGTTTCAGCACCTCACTTTCTTGTGAGTCTCATTCTCCACAGTCGGGTTTGCAGCAAAAATCTATGTGATCCTTGCAGTCATGTCTGACACCATATCCTTTGGAAAGTACAGCACTTTCGCACGTTTCCCACAGAAATCCCTCACGTCTTTCACACCAAGGTCACCAAAAATCTGATTCTGGGGGCCAGCCGCATGTGTACCCCTCCTTCTTTCTGACTTGTTTTTCCATCTGGTGTCGGAGGCGATTTCATCTTGGCTGTCAGGTGTGGATCCAGAATCCTGCAGCAGTGGAGCAAACCTGTTCTGTAGCTCAATGTCTGGTTGAGGGCTTGTTGGTAGCTGCCTGTTAGTCGTCGTCCCTTTTCCCTGTGAGATGGTTTACTTTTCGGCTTGGCACCGCGAGCGTTCCAGGGAGAACTATTCATGGCAGCTTGTTGTTTCCTCCCAGTCACATTTGTGCTGATTAGCTGCGTGTTAGCAACATATTGACTGTAGTTTCTTTTAAGTGGCAATATATTGTCATTTCCAGGTAATCCATTTACCTCTGCATTCACTTCTAGCTGTAGAATCTTTGTTTCCAGCAGAGTGATTTTCTGTAGAAGTTTGTGGTAGTCGTCTGTAGAGAGGGGAGGCATCTTGTAGCTGTTAGCTTTTGGTCCTTATTAGCAGTAGATAAGACTTCTGTTTCTTGCAGGCCACGCTGACATGACACTGATAAGATTTTAAAAGTTAAAAAGAAATAGTAGAATTCAGTAAAATCTACGACAAAAAACAATCCCCGATGAAGATTAGGTCTCCAGGAGCCGCTGCTCAAAGGTTTCTTGAGGATAAAACCAAAATATTATAGAAGAATGTAAGAAAAGGGAAAAGTGAAGCATAAAAGCCTCCATCAGGGACAGAAGCAGTAGGTAAGTCCAATCCAGACATTTGAAAAGTCAAATGCCAGGAATCCATGTTCTAATTGTGGAAAAAAGAAGAAGTAGAGACCAAGAAGGACTGTTACATCTGTAGCAATCTGTAGATCAATCATACGATTCTGCCATCAGATTAGCCACATGTCTTGACTTCCAAAGGTTTTAGCCCAACTTTCTATTCTATAAACTAATGTAGTGGTTCATGTGGCCTTGGCAGAGTTTGATCTCTCTGAGTGCTTTTCCTCAATTGAAGGGTTATTGAGCCTCAAAACCCTCACTGAAGTTTAAATGCTTTGAAAGACACACTGAATTTATTCAGTTTTTTTTCCTCTTCTTTGTTTTACAGCGAGCGGGCAGCTCTGCTCCAGCTATACCTAAGAGCTTTCTGTATGTAATTGCCTGAAAACTGGCAAGTGCTTTGAATACCTCTGAGGGTTGCATGTAATATCCAAGATCCTGGAGAAGGTTTTCTGATATCGCTGTTAAATTTAAGTCATGCAAATCAGCAACCTGATGCTAATCTAAATTCACGTTCTGAGAACAAGCTGGCTTTCGGGAATTTTAAATACTTTATTTTGAAAAGTGTTTTATTCTAGCAACCTTTCTGACTCCATGATAATTCAAATGTAAAATAGAACTAACAATACATTGTGTTGCTCATATTTATTTTATTCTAATCAGAATCAAGGCCTGAGACCAATTCTTACTGTGTAACCTGTAAGACTTAGTAAATGTAACACATTAACACTGTAAAAATGTTGTGATTCACTTCCATTTCTTTTCTGTTTTTGACCCACTGAGCAGAAAAAACTTATTTTCTTGTTTTTTCTGCTCTCAGGTGAACCTGGGTGTATTATGTCCCCACAATATTGCTCAAGGACAAAAGAGAGTGCCAGATAAAAAATGAAATCTTGTAGGAGACATTGGAATGTAACATGCTCATTACCCTTTTTATTTATTTTCTTATGTCAAATATACAGAAACAAGGCTGCTGTACTCTCTTGGAAACAGAGATGATACAGTATCTGTTTTCATCTAAAATGTATCTAATATTTTTCATTTACTAAAGAAATTGTTTCTTTTTCTTTGCTTTTTTTCTAAGATTTTGCTCGTCTTGTTCCTGGTGTCTGTTTAGATCACTGATAACAATCTCACACAGTTTTGGTAATTAGTTTCCCAGGTGAGCTTAATTAAAGGGAGGCTATGTTGTTCCATGTTAAGTCAGTCACAGTTTTCATGGAGCATGGGAAAGAAGAAGGGTCTTCTGCAAATGGAAAGTGTGAAATGGTGAAAAAAATTGTGTTAATAGTGAAAGAATTGGTCTTTTGTGGAATTGTTAAGCAAAATCATTTGCGTGTGGTTCAGAAAGCAGATGGGTTGGTTCAGACAAAGGTGTAAGGAGGAAAGTCTTCTTAAGACAAATGCATGAAAAGATCAAAGGACACAGAAAAGCAGCAGGCAGGTATTTAAAGCTGCTAGTGTCTGTGAAACCTCTCCAGAGGCCCGCAGTTGTGCATGAACCTATATGTCGACCCCCCTTAAGCTGGGTTTATACTTGCCGTCGTCTCCGTGCAGAGGAACCCACGGAGGCTGCGCAGACCCTCTGTGTGTTTATACTTCAGTGTAGGTAAACGCGCCGGGTCGCAGTGTCTTTTCCGGGTCTACAGGCAGAGGTCGGCTGGCAATGGCCCATAAACTCTACAAGGCTGAGGTTTTTTTTTATTGATTCAGCGAACAAATTTACAATCTAATTATTACATGCAGTGTCTTTTTTTATATTTTTTTTATTTTTTAGAAATCTTTATTTAACAGTTAACACGTTACATATAACAGACGTGATCAGTCTTTATGGGCCACTTTTAGATGAATTAAACAGTCCGATAATTTTCCACTTAAGTCATTACTGGTGTCTCTGTGGATTTTCTGCCACAAACCACCAACGCGAATCAGTATAGTAAACTGTCATCAGATAAAGAAAAAATCTGTTTTATTTTACTTTTACCTGCGGTTTAAAAGGTAGTCAGATTTCCGGAAACTAGCGTCACAATCTGACCAATCACAAGGGAGTATTTCTGCATCTTTGCATCTGCGTAGCTGGCTACAGTCAGGTCTGAAAGAGGTGAGTGTTGAGCCTCTGCGGAACTACGCCGAGGCTACAGCAGTTACGCTGTAACCCCCCTGACTTGGACAACACGCGAGAATAAACCCAGCTTTACTCACAGAAATGTTTGCAGTGGGCTTAGAAATAAAAGAAGACAAATTTTCCAAGACATATATTCATAGATGCTTCATTAGATGATCCAGATTGGTGAAGTTCTGGATCTTTGGTGGAGTGATGTTCTCGGCTAGAATATTGAGGTTTAGGATGGTAGGCCTCTTTAGGGTGTCTGAAGGGAAGCTCTATGATGGTGGAAAGCAGCAGTGTAGCTCCAAACAGCAAAGTTGGGAGGCATTTCTGGTGTCTTCAAATTAAATCCAGCCAGAAACTATCCATGGGCTTCGACGATGAATGGATGAGAGAGTTACAGTGATGTCAAAGAGCATCTAGGGAACTTGATATGAAACATGTTTTTTAGATTTAGAATTTTTGTTTTCTTTAGATTATATTTTTTTACACAATCTTGTATAGTTGTTATTTTATATAACATATATATATATGTTATTTTATATAACAACTATACAATTTCGGTTCATCACAGTCTATTTACTGTAACATTTTGAAACAGTTATGTGCAATAATGGAATACAGTGTATATTGCAGCTATGTTTGTAGAGGATATTGCATTATTAAATATGCTGCGATGATTTCATGTTATTTCCCTCTCTGATTGTTTCTGTGTCCTATTTCTAACTTAAAAGAAAGACATTGGAGAATGATTATGCGAATAACTGAGTAGTCAACTAAACAACGAGGCTGAAAGAAACCTGTGGGCACACAGAGTGCTTCTGCAATTGTTTCTTGTGAACTTTTCCAGGAAATAGAAAGCAGCACTAGATTAGAACCTGTGAACATGAAAGCAACAGCAAGCGACACACACCTGAGGCAATGCATCACAAGATTTAATTAGCTAAATATTTTAAGTTGTGCAATACTACCATAACTTTACTTTTAGATTGAAATGTCTATTGTTGCACATCTAGCAACTACCTCACTGCGCTTTTACAAACACATCCAGACATTTAAATGTGCCACACCAACACAAAGCTGACAGAGCTCACAATGAAATAGGTGAAAATTAGATAAATATATAAGCATGCTCTTTCATCATGGAAACAGTGCTTTTATCTCAGGGAAGGGGGTCTTTATCCCAACTATGCCCAAAACCACTTTTCATCTTATTAACTCCCACAGAAATTTCAGAGTATGAGAACTCGAAAAAGGCTGTGTATCAGAAAGTAACACACTGCACATCAAAAGGAGGGAAACAACAGTTTATTTGACAAATCATTCAGGCATCAGCTTGCCTCTGCAGTTAGTATCTGAGAAAAAGGGATTTCCATACAAAGCACATCTTCTCAGAGTTAGGTCAGAACGACTGGAGGAGTACGTGCTGTCTATGAGCTGCACAAGTTCGCTGCCGTAGCCGCTACATATCTTCTGCACCAGTCAAATTCATCTTTGTGACACTGAAAACAGTCTCCTTAAATCTTTTGATTTATGTTACATTATGATTGATTTCCAGTCCTGCATCCATATAAATGAGCTGAAGGGAGGCCAGAGTTACAGGTGACATTCTCTTGCATCAGAGGGAACTTGCAGTGAGAGCTGCTCTTTTATGGTATGTATGTATCATTCTGATAATAAATCTTGATCCTGCTCTTTGTGCTCGCCAGCCTTGGCACCATCTTTCGTGGCAGTAACAGCATATGCCAGACCTTGATCTTCCCTCTACATTTGTCATTCTTTTTAAAAGGAATCCACAATCCTATTGTCTGTTTGAAGCGCTACGCAGCAGGTGAGATTTCCAGGATGTGACAAATGTAAGAGAAATTAAAGCATCGCAGATGAGGGCACGCTATTGCTCCATTTTGCAAATTAATCACCCAAGCACTCCGAAAAACATTCAGAAAAGGTATATGACTGAGATAGCATAGAACTAATATGGACTTCATGGGTTGGAGGGCTTAAAGGGAAAACTGTATTTCAAATAACCTTTATCTTTCACTGTCAAAACAGAGACACAGTCCTCTGAAGTATAAAATTTCCCTTAGAGTGTAAACAACTCTCTCCCATCCATGACGCTTACCTCTCCTTTTTTGTGCTCGCAATTTTCTACATGAATAAAGAAGCTACTCTTTTCTCCCACTGGCTAGAGCCTGACTGAAGTGCAATCTGTTATAATATCAACTCAAGCCCCCATTGGCAAGCATCATTAGCCTCAACTCTTTCTTGCATATTTAGTCCAGGGACAATCCATGCAGCTATAGACGGCATTACAACTCACTGTGCACACAAAGATGTTGGTGCTTAACAGCAGTACTCTTCTAATACTTGTGTAATTCACCTGCTTTCTCTATTGTTTGATCATTTCTTCTACTCTGAAAGTCTTTCTTTTCACACTGCAAGTTTTATTTTTTTCATCCTGTGCTTGTTGGTGGCAGCTGCTCATAATAGATTGGTTATTCCAATCCCACAGGATGTAAGTACAAAGAAGCTGAAACATTGTGTTAAGATAAAATTCCTCTTCCTCTGCCAGTCAGCTTTCTATCCCGATAGCACTGCTAGCTGTACACCTCACCCGGCACTGTATGGAGAGGGAGGCTGGCTTAGGATTTCACACACATCCCTGTCATGAAAGATTGAGCATGTGGGAGTCATTGAAATGTATTCATGCTCACAATGTAGAGGAAGCACGGGGCCACAGTAATGGTTGTCAGGGAACGGTATGCCTCAGTGAGCTGAAGACGACATTTTCTGTCTCACTGGCTGCAGGGCTGTTGAGTTATATAACCCTGCAGGAGGGCACAGATGAGAAGGTCACGTGTGACTCCTAATAAAATGCAACATTAAGTATGTGTGCCGAGAAGAGCGTCACGTAGTCCAAGTGATAAAAAAAATAAAACCACTCCTGTGTTGCTCTACAAGCTGTGTTTTATACATGATTACGCAGTGACTTTAATCAGTGCCTCAGCTTGCTTCGAATTCTGAGAAGAAATTGACGTGATGAAGACTGTGCATACTGTAAAAGAGAGAGAACTAAGAATGTTTAGAAACAAGGTATCATTACTGTAAATGTCACTGGAAGCTTGAGCATGTTTCAACCATGAGTGGTCCATTTAAGAATATAAAAAAGTGTATCTGCAGTCTACTGCTTCCAAAACATAAACAGCCCTGTTTGGTTAGGAGTGTTAAAAAGGTCTCAGCTAACACCCGTCTTATCTCCTGCTGGATTCTACAATATTGCCGCTCAGATTAGGTCGTCCTTCTCAAAGATGCAAATGCAGTGAAAAATGAGATGAATGAATTTCTACATGCTCCGATTCCATTAATGAGGTAGAAAAAGGCAAATAATGTCAATGATTGGTTTTCTGTAGCGTGATGAATTAAGGAGACAGTCTGCCATGTCATTGAAGGAGAGTGGGATTGTGGTTTGGAGGGATTTTTTCCATTCTTTTTTTTCTTCACCCCAAGATGATAATTAGCATGACTTTGCAATGCCCAAGATACGTCAGTGTGTCTGGTATCTGATGAGACAAAGAATAAACTGTGGATCTACAAATGTTACATTAACTAAAGTTGGACAAACAGTCCGCACAGAAAAATAGGATTTCATTTGTCATATCTTCATTATCTAAGGATAGTAGGCTTTACTGAATATTAATCATACTAAGAAATCTAAACAAGGAGTTTTGGTTAAAATGAATAAATACAACTTCACATGTCCTTCAGAATACATGTCCTTCCTTCAGAATATTTAATATTGGGTATTTTTAGCTTTGGCTCCTATTTTCTCATCTTTTTTCACACATACTCTTAACAAGGAAAAATTGCTTTGGAATTGCTTTAGTGTTGAAATGAAGAGATGCTAAAGTAAGCAATCAGCTGCATAAAGTACATATTTTGTGTGACCAAAGGTTGTCTAGCATAGCCTTTTTGCTAACAGCATCATCGCCAGGACAGCTGACTTGACTGTGGATAACTTGCTGCATGAAGTAGGATATATTTATGGAGGAAATGTTAAAGTAACCAAAGAATATGCTTCGTGTTTGCAAATTTCTGTATTTGTAAAAAAAGAATAATACATGCAATATGCTTTCCAAAAAAACAAACAAACAAACCCCCCCCAAAAACAGGAACAGTTTTTATGAAAGCCTCACTATCGCTCGTACAGATGGGATGCTGCTCATCCATGGACATGTAGAGATCCAGGTCTGAAGGCAGGCTTACTCTGCAAACAATGAAAAAAGCCTGAATAAATATGTTATCAAATGTATATCAGAGAGTAGATCAACCAGCAAGTTGTTTTGCATTGACTTGTTAAGCATAAGATCATACCATGACTATAAAAGCACAGTTAACAAAATGTGCAGTAAGTTCGAATAACTTTAAATCATAAGTTGATAAGTATTCGTGCACAAAAAAAATATTCTGGGGTTTATAAATAAAGTTTTGGGGAGAAGAATGTGAAAACAGGGAGGCATTTAGATTATAATCTTTAGTTGTAATTGCAGTTTAGATTGGGGAATATTTCCAGGATGAATTTTGGAAGTCATTGAGTGGGTGTTCACGAGCTTCTTTTAACCCTGTTCCTAGCTGAGCAGCAAACTCCTACAAACTCTAAGTAATTCCAAACATTGCTGCTCTGGAATATTAAACATGAACATTTGCAGTCACAAAGGATGCTCACGGTTTTTCATTTTCACATTAAACAATAATGTTGCATCTTAATTAGATTTTAGATGGCCATGAATCTTTTACTAAAGGACAGAAGTCATTGTTTACTAAAATAACTTATACTGTAGCTTATGTAGTATCTAAATTAACCAAAGTGTAGTAGTTGATTATTAGGGATGGTCCAATCCGATCCAATGGATCGGTATCAAGTCCGATCCAGGCCAACAAAACTGGATCGGGTATCAGAATTTTTTTTATTAGAACCTGTCCAATCTGAACCATAATCCCAAACATTCTCATATATCCTCATTTTTACTTTGCATGACATGCGAGGTCTGCACACTATTTTAGTAGAGATGCACTAATTTAGTGTTTATTCAGAAAATTATTTATTGCAGCTATGTCACTGATGTATGTGACTTTTGTGTTTGCACTGTGATTTTTTAAATTTAATTTAAATATTTGAATATTTGCACTTTTTGAAAACATTTGAAAATTAGATCCGATATGTTTACAAAAGCTGAGCTTTAAGTTTTAGTTGCGGATGACATCAGTTATCTTTTTTTTTTTTTTTTCTTTCGGGGACCAGAACAACTTTTGTACAGTGAACATGATCTTTTTATAAGTTAGTGTCAAGCAAATGACATTTTTTCATTATTAACAACATTTAGAGTGACAAAAAGAATCGGATCAGTATTGGATCAGTATTGGCTAATCCTCGAATCGGAATCGGATGTGAAAAAGTGGTATCGAGACCAGATTAAACCAGATACCAGGAAACCATGTGTTACTCATTTTTATATCAGCTGACTTAATTAAAGTTAAACTGTCAGTGATGGTGGCTTCATGAATTTTGCTGAAATTATGTTGTGTTTTTTCTATCAGTAAATGTAAAATATTTCTGTTTTTGGACTTTCTCAGCTTCTTCTTCAAGTGATTTTTTTCCGACACAGCTCCTTATAATTGCAGTTTGAATGTTCCAATGAAATGACATGGTGTCGGGCTGTGATCAAAAAAGTAACAGCTGAGACTGTCACAGTTAATGAGAGCTAGAGCTTTTTGTGAAACACAGAAAAGAGTGTGTTTTTCCCACAGCTCTGCGACTACAGTCTATGAGCAGTGGTAGCTGGGCTGATGTAACAAAAGACCAACTTCACTGACAAGAACATTGCATGATGAATCTGATCAAGCTGGACCGTCTCATCCAAAAGGGAAACAGAACACTGAGTCTTAAATAAGAAGCGATGCAAGGTAAAAACACTTGAACTTTATAGCTGAAACCAACAGATAAGAGTTCATCTATATGACTGTATCTTTGCTTCTTCTTTGCTAAAGAAACATTTAGTTCTCTTGACCAACAGTAACATGCTACTGCTTGGACTATTTTGACATGTAAAGTTATGACAACCTCTGAACTTCTATTTGTTTTAGTTTAAGCTAGCAGAGCCTGAAAAGTGATAGCAAGTGATGTGTGATGCAATTTATCATAAGAAACGATTCCATGTCTTTACAAGAAAATGCTTTAGAGAATCTAACTGGGCTCACACCAGTATGAAGACAAAACTGGTTAAGCAGAGAGACATTCCGCTACATGTGCCATAATAGTTAAAGACTTTTGGTTCAAACAACATCATTATTTCATCAAGCCTGAATGAATTCTGTTTTATTTCTGCTTTCTGCTTTGACTTTCTTAGGTTGCACTTTAGTCATTTATTAATATTTAAGATTAACTGCAGCCATAAAAGAAAACGCTTCCCAAGCAGGAAATGAGAGAAACTGCTGTGTGACTCAAACCTGTGATGCCATCAGGCTTTAAAAGCACAAATAATAATTTGAGACAAAAATGCCAAATATTTCAAAGTCATTGTAAGAATGCCAAGGACAGTCAGTGGGAGAAAATGGATATCTATTAAGACAATAAAACACAAAAAACTAGAAGGGTCATAAGAAACCCTGCATGGTTATTATGAGATCATGAGATTGTAAATAATACAACACTTGACTACATTTTTCTCACTGACAAATAGTCAATTGAGTTTCTTTCTTGCCATCTTCTGTGTTAAAAGTGAATTTATCTGCAAGCTTTCAAGAAATCATCAGTGATTAGCCTTGTTTTATATTTTGAAATGTTTCACATTGGTAACTTACAAAAAGGGTTGAACCTTGGTGTCTGAAATGATTATTTACTCTGAAGACCAAACAATGCAATAAGTTTTAGCTTTCATTGGCTTTTCCCTTTTTGTATATTCTCTCCTTTTCATTGCCAGTCTGAATGTCATTTAAGCATTACAAGCTTAATTCAGTTTCTGTGAGTTCTTGAGGTAAAATAAATGTATTACACCACATGAGCTACCTTGGTGCAAAGGCCAAATATTGTACAAAGCTCAACTACAACATGTTTCAAATCAGTTCAATCACTGCTGGTGCTGAGGTCGCACTGGTCCAACTCACTCTGTCAGAGTTCAAAATGCAGTGCAGAGATCAAATAAAAAGCCTATTGTGTGAATCTAAAAGGGCAAACAGCTGAAAGTAAAACTATTTTTGAGAGCAGAGCTAAATTGAGACAATTCCCAGGGGAGAAAGGCCACAATACAAAATCCATTAACTCTCATTCTAACTGCTGGACATGCACTTGACATGAAACAAGCAGGTAACAGAGCTCTACAGAGCAGCCGAGACTTTCAGGCAGCTGAGAGGCTGCATCACAGATTGTGACTTGTGTGTTTCCAGTGTATGCTTTAGTCCCCATGCAGGTACTTTTCAATGTGCTTTAAAAAAAAGCACAATGTGCTTTAAAAAAAAACAAACTTTGTATTTGAATTCTTGAAAGACAGCATTTTAAGCTTTCCTTATCTTTAATATAATCTGACACCAACAACTAAATGTTATCCTATTAAAAAAGAGTTACAACAGAAAGATACAAATTAAATGAATGAAAGACGCCACTCAATTTCATTACTGTAATTTGTGTGATTCATCAGCTGACATTTTATTCACTGAAAATTAAAGTGTAAGAGAGTGTAAATAAATTACCCCTCTAATCGCTTCTGCGAGGAGCAGATGTATAACTGGGGAATTGGGGAGGCCAGTGAAGCAATCTTCAAATGGAGCTTATATTGCTCCAGGTTTTCGGCCCAGATGAGCCCTTTAAACCAACTTGTGTGGTGAACTTTCCGATTGATGACTCCACTAAAGATTCTTAGGAGAAGAAGTATTGATTTGCATTCACCATCCAAACAAATGTAAATCTTTAATTAGTGCAGTGGCATGAGGCCAAATGTAAATTAGACATCTGACTTGTGATTGTGTCAAGATGTTGATGAAAGGTTCCAGCAGTGGCTTCTGGCGGAAACAGCACTGTCTAGGCTGAAAATAAATCTGATTATTGTAACTGAATTATAGGCAGTGTGTTTCTGTGCTTGTGTGTGTTGAAGAAAGACAATAACCAAATGCAATCTAATGCACTAATGCAAGTCTAATGCCACTAAAAGCAAAACCACTGCTTATCTTGACTGTAATTTTTTAAAGCTTAAGTAAAGAAAAGCTATTTGATCCAGTCCAGGGTTTAACATCATTTTGAATAAATAATGGCTCCAACAAAGTAATCTGCTCGCCCACGGCTGGCTGGCAAACTCCCATCGCGCCTTGTTTGCTGTGTTAATACGTTACCTCTGATTGGATGTCTAAGGCTGTTGACTTGTGTATCCAAAACGCCACAAATGTGGCAGGAACGAGTCACAACACAAAAGCAGCAAAAACACAGAAGTGGTGACAGCGATATCTTTAGGCTGTGCTGTCAGAGCAGCCGCACAAACCCCGCACACTGTAATCCAAAGCCTGCACATGTGTGTGCGCTCATAGTATGTGGCATGTATTTCAACAATTAATTCTTAGTTCTCTCTCACCGTTTTAGCACAGAATCAGAGCACAGATTGTGAAGAATGTCAGCCCTGCTTAACACCCTGCATGGAGACAACACCTGTCCAAAAACAGACAAGAGGCAAACGGCAAATAAATGTTACCTGACACGCTATTAAAACACTTTACAACCAAGTGCTGCTTTGACATGAAAACAACCAGACCCAGCCACTCGGCCCATTTAATCAAACAACAAACCCTCAGAGGTTTAATAAATGTTCCTGCCAAGTTATATAAATGGGGGATCAATTATAATTGATTTCATGGACTGATACATTTATTAAAGTGACATCCATTTATTCAAATGCTTACCTGTTTTGCCATCGGCTCCTGCATGCATGCTGAGAAAAAGCTGACTCCCTCATACTTAATTTAAAGTATCACTTTCAGATGTTTGTTACGCTGAAATAATTGCTAAAACACCTAGGCAGATTCAATACATGCAGAGTAACTCTTAATTTCTCAGACTGGTCAGCCAATGTGACATCTCTGTAATTTGCTAACTGCATGATATGAACTGGTAGTGCATGTGTAACAGGCTGATGAGAAATGGAATTTCCCTTAAAAGCAGAATAAATTAGCTTCAGGGTGGCAGCTGCTGTCACATTAAATCCCACATATTAAGCTTCCATTCAGCAGAGCAGGAGACAATCAGAGATTATCTCAGCGATGCCGCCAACGTGCCTAAATGAGCCACTCATCACGGAGCTCATTCTTTGGCACCCTAGCACAATCTCATTTCCTGAAAATTTGTGAAAATTTTCAAACACCAACACAAACCTAAATCTGTGTTCTGTTAATTGATTTTAATCTTTTTAACAGAAAGAGGGATGAAAGATGCCAAAAACGACTTAGAATTTCAAAGATAGTTTTTTTGTGGCATTTTTTCTAAACAAATTCCAGTTTTACTAAGGAAGAAGATGTTGATTTAATCATGCCTGTGTTTCTGGGCAAAAACTAAAACATCTTTGTGTTCAGTTAGTTGGTTACTAAAACTTAGTTACC
This sequence comes from Craterocephalus amniculus, assembly GCA_036024015.1. NCBI lineage: Eukaryota > Metazoa > Chordata > Actinopteri > Atheriniformes > Atherinidae > Craterocephalus > Craterocephalus amniculus. Next base: position 11,826 of record JAVQJG010103284.1, on the reverse strand, counting down.
ATACTTTCCACTTTTAGTGTAAAAAAGAATCCTTGGCCCTACATGCTCCATATATGTTCCTCACTTGTAAATTGCTCTGCATAAAATAATCCATCCATTTTCTATTCCCCGAGTCCAGTTCAGGGTTACAAATAAGTTCTGGTGCTTATCCCAAATGCCATCAGCTGAGAAATGCCAGACAGCCTGGATGGTTCAGGGGGCCATCCCACAGACACAGGTAAAATAATGTTTAAAGGACAAATATATGAATCACAGGTACACCTATAAAATCCCTATCTCTGCATGCAAAGCAGTTTGTTTACATGAAAAGATGTTCACAGACCAAGTGAAAGGATTTCAAACACACAAGGTCAGATCTGTATTTTTGAACCCCTTAACCGGCCCTCATGGATGGGCCCTCTTCCTAAAAGAAAAATCCAAATAAGTTTAAATGTAAAAGAGTGCGAAAGATTTAGAAGGTTACTCTATAAAGAGACTTTGCTTTTGCATGTTCTCCCAAAAGCTTAGAAACAAGATCCAATTCTATTAGGAGATACTTTTGTTAGAAGTTTGTGGATTTTTTTTGGAGATTGTTATGGGATCTGCCTGGATCACATGACATAGTAATAACTTTGGCTTCTTTCACTAAAATACAAATTTATCATTAAGATAAATACTTATTAGTTGTCCTGAAAGCAGTTAGCTTTCTATGGTTGTGGAATAAAAAAAATCCCAGTTGATAAATTCAGCATTAAGCAGCATAAATCTAAGCCCCGTTGACATATTTCCAAAATGAATGGAGGCAGACAGGTCACACAGGACCTGGCGACTTCATGATGAACTGCACTCTGCTCAGCTGCCATTCACATAAACCTTGACAACAATAACCATCAGGGACAACACAGAGACTTAACTTTATGCATGCTTTTCCCTGAATCAGAGCAGACTAAATTGGATCATAATGAAATAATTAGGACGCTTACATTCAGTCATCACATTTATATTCTTTGTCCTCATTGTGCCTGTTTTCATTTACTGTGCATACGAGCACAAATCTCTTATTATTTCTGCAACCACGCTATTTGATTGTTGTACAAGGCTATTATTGTGTCCAGTGGGTTTGCTGATTGTTTTTTACTGTGCAATGGGTTTCCTCTGCATGGTGTCTGTATGTTTGCTTTCCCCTGAAATCATGGTTGTATGAGAATCTCAGGGAATGTCAAATAATGTCGCCCAGCAGGAGCTATGATTCCTTCTAAGTTATTTTGTGTTGTCCCTGCAGTTGAACTTAATTATGAACTTTGTCATATGTCTATATTGTACTATTTTTTTAAAGGAAGCTTGATCTGTAGTGTGCTGACCCATTTTCCCCTCACCTAATTGAGATATTATTTCCTGTTACCCTATAGAAGGCAGTATTACAGTAGGATTATATCTGAATCACTTTTCCCAGCCACAGGAGACTGAGGGAGTTAGATGATGGATTTTCAATTTTGGATATATAATTTGAATCAGGTTGGCTGCACAAGCATTGACTTGCATTATAGATAAAAACCAAAACAACAAGAAGTTAATGAATAAGCATGAGCTTGATATGAAAAACTTCCTTTCCCTTCTATATCAGATTTATTCCTGCGAATATCTGATAAAATAACCGGATTCCATATTTTCCCTTGCAAAAGTTTCGATACATGACAGATGATTGCATGATGCATGAACAGTGTTTCTAAGAGGCCAATTCAAATCGAGGACCACACTACCAAAGATAAGCACGCAAAGCCAGAGATGGAAAACTTTTTCATTATTAAAGCGTGTAGTAGAGAAAAACCTGATGCTCCGATGATTTCCAGTTTCATCTTTTTACACTTGACAGTGCACCTTCCTTCGCTTCGCACATGGCAAGCTGGATTTTCTCTTTCTCCGCATCCCCAAACAGAGTTCACCAGACAACTGTGAAGCAGATGGTTATTTTCTCCCGGAGATTCTCTGACCTTTGAAAAGCAGACTTGCGACTGGAAGGACTACGGTTTGAATTCAGAGATAGATTGGAAAGCCAATAAGAAATTCCCTCTGTTTTCCCCATAAGTGTTGTGCAGGTGCTCATGGGAAAGTCAATGAACAACCAACTCCACTGCTGCAACAGCTGAGTGGCAGCTCAAAGGTTTGAACATGTGCAGCTAATTACAACAGCTAAACCATCCTTGATATCATCCCTCCCCATGCCTGGATGACAAAGTGGTTTGTCGGGTTTGTTCATGTGAGGATTTAGCAGATGTGGCACTCCAAAACTCTCCAAATTACTTACAGAATGTTGAGAAAAGTTTGTGGCGAAGGTGAAAACAAAAAAATATTGACAACAATAACCACTTGGCTGTAGTTAGGGGATATTTGTAGTTGTTGTAGAGAGACAACCAGCAACAGCCTGTACCATTGCTGATGGTCTCATCCTGCGAGCTTAATGGTATTGGACGTTGTGTAGCTCTGTCATTTAATTAGAGCTGGACTGAGGTCAGAGCCTGAAACCTTTAGCTGGAACTGTTCATAACAAACAACTGTATTTACTAGGTAGCTGAAAGAGAGGGGAGAGCTCTAAAAAAAGAAGAGAACTGAACGAGGACAGTGATGCCTGGAGACATGCATTCTATATGCCACGAAAGAGACCAAAAATGCTTTTCCTTGTTGTAGCTAATAATCAAACTACCTTGGAGCTCACAATAATCAAAACTTAAGATCTTGGTCTGAGTGATAAGCCCTTGAAAAATGAATCAAACTCAGCATGCGCCAGACAGCAGTGAAATGAAGTCTTGATGTTGTTGTATCGCTGAGGGCAAAAGAGAAGCATCATGTTTTATTCAGTCTCCATGCATGAGCCTCACACACTGAATCCCTTGAAGTGATCGGCTGTGGGCCTTGAAAGCTCAGTGTTTGAGCTCCATCCCTTGGTCATCATTTATAACTGCATCAACAAATGTTCCTGTTGTTTTATTTTAATCAAGAAGCCTGGGTGGTGAACAGCAGGAAATATTTTTTTCACGCTTCCTGCATTTGCCTCCATTTTGGCTTTCTTGTGAGCTTTTTTACAATTCCAAACATGAGATGGAGAGTAGACAATAATGAGAATGTTTTTATATGTGTGTTTTTTTTTTTTTAAATGCAAAACAATTCAAATTCTTAAACAGCCATATTTAGTCCTTCACACAATCCAGCCTGACAAATTAACTGACCATTTTCAGAGTCAGTGAACTGACGGACAAGAAGTAATCGACAAGCCATACAATACTGCGGCTGATTAGATCTCACACGTCACTCCAAGGGATTTTTCATTTTCCAAATGAGTTATCCCGCCCGCACAAATGATGTAGCCGTATGACATCAAGTGTTAAATAAGCTTTGGGCCAAGGCTATCCATTCTATTTTGTGGCTGCACTGTAATGTGTATTCCACCATAAAAATCTTATTTTCTATGCAATTCAGGTAAACGATCTCCAGGGACATTCATGTGCCTATTTGACTTTCTAATGGAAGAATTTGAAGAAATGCAGATGGCTCCCCACAAAGACCAGCTAGGCCTGCTCGAGTGCATCCTGCCATGACAACAGTTGTCTCCACAAAAATATTCTCCACATTACATATGTGTCCGTAGGTAGATGCTTCTCCCCAGAAACATTCAAGTGGGACCCTTATTTGTTGATATTCTTTTTCCTTCCTTGTTGGTACAGGTATGATGTAATACCCCGTGTATAAACACTGCTGTCAGTCTGTTTGTATTTCATTATCTTCCTGATTATTCTTTGCTGCTGATTCGTCATGCAGAAGAGACACAAATATGAATTTCGGCGCTGTTACTGAATTCAAGCAAAAACTGATGCACTGACAGAATATTCCATTTCATTATAGAAATTTAAATTGCCAGATTGTTTTTCTTTCAGGGTGCCTGAAGTTCTGCAGGAAATGTTGCCTTCACAGTACCGTCCAAACAGAAATGTCAAATGGGCTGCGGAATGGCACTGAATGAATGGCAATAAATAGTATACGTCCACTGTAAATACCAGACTCCTGTTAAAAAAGGATTCAATAGCAGCACCTACTTGCCTGATAAAGAGCACTCCAGCTGCTACACAAGATTAAAAAAAAACACAAGATAATGCAAGAGAAAATACATTACAAATATATATTGAGAGCATTACAATGCTCTCAATAAATAACGATATAAGAATATAAGAATAAATAACGATAAAGCACTTTGTTGACAAATTTAGAGACTGAAAGTGGATGTGCAGATTATTTGTTCATTTATCATTCAAAATATTTTATGGACAAGGGGTAATGAGTTTTCTCCTTGAGACACTCCCCTCTAACTATGATACACTGTTTTATTCCCGGCGGGTATCACGCTCACACGCATCAACTGGAATTGATGCTCCTACTGTAACTGGTGCAGGTTAAGTGTTGCCAAAGTAAGTGCAGCTGCAGAGAACACAACACTTCAACTGTACCACTCCAAACAAGCTAAAGCCAAGTCCTCTGATGTTGTTTTTGTCTCTGATTTGAGCAGAGCAACAAGCTCTGAAACAAAAGGAGGCCTGTCTCTGGTCCTTTGTGGATTAATATTGGCTTTTTTCAGTCAGTGCTCTTTTTGCTGCCTTCTTTTTAGTAAGAAAGTTCTGTTTTACTTTAAAACCTTAGAACTGTCTTCATTTCTATTTAACGGTAACTAAAGTGCCCTACAGTTAAGGCAAGGCACATAATCACATCACACGGTAAGAGGTCAATATTACTTTTTATATCTATTTCTTCTGTGATAGGACTTTAAACATACTGTGTTAGGCCTTGTGATAAAATAAAGTGGTTCCATGACTCAGTTGCGCTGTTTTTCCCTGCATGCACAAATTGTTACAGAATCATAAGCCTGAAAAACTTAACATAAAATTTGGGGTTGGAAAAATTTTTGAAATTTGTGTTGAATATGTAGACAGTATGATAAAAATGGAGAAACAGTAAATCATCTGAACTAATCACATTTTTTTCTTTTCAAACTATTTACTATTAGATGAGTATAGGATGTTTTTATTATTTACAAAATACAGAAACCACAAATCCCTTTACATGCAAAATATTCAATCACCAATAGAACTGAGAAAAAATGTGTTTGTTTTTTATTCTGCTTTCAGAAGAACTGCGCCTTTAATTTGTAAGGTAACACTGATTACTAGAATTAAGCGAGCTGCAGTGCCATAAAACCTTCTCAGAATTGTACACACCTAAACATAGTCACCTCACATCCACAATCACATTTCATTCGACATCGACCAAAAATTCCCAGAAGACCTAAAGAGTACATTAGCCGTGGGAATTAAAAGTCCGGCTCAACGCACTCATTTTTGTTGTGTTCCAAAGTTGCAGTGTTGTTTTCCCGTGGCTTGTGAAAGGTCTACAACACCACTAGCAGAAACAACCTGCTCCACTTAAATCCCTCTATTTTTTTCCCAAGTAAAAACTATAAATCATCCTTGGTTCGTAATGACAGTTCCGGCCATGCTCCACCACATTACTGTTAGAAATATTACGGTTACATGTCCTGATATCCCACATCCGAAAATTCTTATTTGGTTTTGTTAGTTTTGTTTCTCCTCCGTGCTTCAGTTGATGCAATCATGGTTTTGATCATGGTTGGCTGGTTGGAAAAGTTAGTGAATGTGCAAGCTCGAGCCAACGGTAATTTTGCTGTTCAAAGCAGTGCTGCTCTCATACAGTAACACAAACATTTTTTGGAGGGAGGAGGGTTGTCATGTCTACTTTACATTCTTTATATCATTTAATTTCAGGGTGTAGAATATGTACTCTTACATCCATTGTTTGGAGTAATACCAGTTCAATCCTGAACTTAGTATTTAGGAGTAAAAGTACCCCACTGCATAAATCCACACTCTAAGAGAAATGTTTGTAGAAAAACCCATTATGCCCTGACTGGAAATTGCAAGTACATTTGTTGTTGTACTGTATGGCCGCTAAGATCAGTCATTGAATTCATACCCAGTACTGTTTCCACCCCCAGTGCAACACATAGCTGAGTGTTAGTGGTGGCAGTCCACGTACTCGTCTCTATATTCATGTTACCAACTTCAACATTCAAACAGACCAAAATATTCCAGCAACATTGTTTAAATGCAAACAGAACACGTGGGAGTAAAGCACAAACTGTAACTTCAGTTTATAGGGTAACTATTACAGAAGGTTAAATTCCTTCTGAATATGCATTTCCCACAAATCTTTTTTGTACAGTTAGTATCACAGATGTGTGTGTCGGGAAAAAAAAGGCATCATCAGGATACTAAAACCATGTCAAGCTTAAATGTTGAAATGTGAGAGTAGAAAACTAATCTCAGATGGCAAACCCCAGAAGACACTACACCATAAATCTTTTGTTACAAAAAGAGCCCCACCCTTTCTGACAGAATATACATGTTCAGTTGTTTGCTAGTTTGCTAACCCTACCCGCTCATATGAAGGACATCTCCTGCTGTAAATAAATGTATGTTCCATCCATTTTTTCTACCTGTGTATTAAAGCTAGATTCCTATACAGTGAGATAATATAGCTTATTTCACGACCTGAGGAAACAGGCTGCACAATCAGTGTAAATTGTTCTGAAATTTATGGATATGTATCTCAGCCATGCACTGCTGCAAGCTCATGTGGAAGATATCAGGGATTCCTGACAGTTTCACCTCATTCCCCTTGGCTGAAATATGAGCCAATAAAAGCATTTCCACTAATGTCATCTTTTTTGCCAGGTCACTCATTAACAAACTCACAAAAAGTCTTGAAATACCAAAAGTGGGTATTACGTTTCGAGGGGAAAAAACAAGTACTTGGAAGTCCACTGCATTTGTGTTGCATTTTGTATGATTTAAAGACGAACATAGTAGAAGAAGTATTGGTTAAAAGTGACAGAAAGTATGTACTTCTTCTGTTGCTGCAGAGGCCAAAGAAGGAATACATTGTTATTAACATAACCCTGGGCATCGCTGCAGTTATTCTCTAACTCACCACAGAGTGGATTATTTTGTTTAAATCCAGCTCAGTGTCCCTGTGCAGCATGCAATACTTCTTTGTCATCATCTAGAAACTGGCCAGGTATCCATAGGGCCCCTGTTTACCTCTGTGGGGCAGAAGGATTAGGAGCACAAGCTTTGATGTCAAATTCACTGAGAGTAAAAGAGCACTGCTAAAGCCTCTCAGAGTTGTTATGATATCCAAGCCTATCCTTCACAAGTCATTAAAAGATCCAGAGTAGAGGAGAAGAAAAAGAAAAAACACAGGACTTTCTCGTTAGATTTTATGTCATCTCCTGATTTTTGTTGATTTTAAGATTTTAAATGGTTTATTGTTCATTTGTACTGAAAAAATAACACAGAAAAAACCTCTGGTCGTCTCAGAAAAGCTCATCAGGACATTTTGTTTTTGTGTGTCCATCATGTGTGTCCATTCTGCCAACTGAGCAGCTAATGAGTAATAATGTTGCTGCCATGCACTGTTAGCACTTAAGCAAATGCTACTTCATTATTTATCCTCTGCTGTTGCAGTCAGATCTGATCTTGTCCTTGTAATTACATTGAGGAAATACAAAGAGTGTGTTCATTGCTTTAAGTTTGCAGTTTTACAGCAAACTTAAATGTAATTACATTGAGGAAATACAAAGAGTGTGTTCATTGCTTTAAGTTTGCAGCTTTACAGCGGCAGTGCAGCAGAGGGTCAGTGTTTCTTTTCATTTATTTTTTATTATCTGCTAAGTTCCCTCTTGGCTTCCAGCAGAAACAGCGTCAGTCCCTCAGGCCCTGCTTCTGGAGCCTGTAAACACTGCCAACGAGTTTCCTTATTGACATAATCAGGTTGAGCCGTACTGATGTAGTGACATTTGTAGTAATAGGAGACCTCACACAATTACTTCTCCTTTTTGCACTATAGGGGATGCCATGGGGGACACACCATGCTTCTGCAGACAATCTTCTGCTCACCAAGTGACCGTGAACATGATAGCCTAGCCCTCCCTCTTTAACTCGTATTACCCTGTGGAAAATGTGGAAAATGGGAGTCTTGTAGGATCAAACTATCGATGCTGAACTGTTGGATGGACCAGGAAACCCAGTGGATGTAAGAAGCAGCAAGAGCTCTCTCAAGTGGTAAAAAAATGAAACTCCTCTCTTCCTAAAAATCCTAAATGACCTTATTTTTCTTGGACTTTTCTGATACAAGAAATTGATAATCTAATGTCTTTTCACAACCGTACAGTAGTTCATATCAGATTGTCTTCTATAGTAGGCTTCTGAATGTAAAGAACTGCAGCAATAGACAATTTAATCAAATACTTAAAACTTCAAGCTGCAGATGTCATTGAGATGAGCAATTTTCTTTTAAGATGAGACTAAAGTGTTATTTTTGCATAACTTTGTTTGAAATGTTCAGAGAAATATGAGAAAATTAGATATAAAAAAATGTCATAAAATAAACAATGAAATCTCTGCAGTTATAGCCTGAAGCTAACAGGAGCTTGGGGTTATCCTCTGTGATGCTCTCCCAGGCCTTTGCTACAGCTCTCAGTTGTATCTCTCTGCTTTAATTCGGAGCAGATTAAAATAGAGGAATAGCTCTTCTGCTTTGACTGTATGTTTCAGGCTGTTGCTGCATTTGGCAGAATGTAAACATGGATGCATCTGTATACGCCAGCATTCATGGAATTGCATCTGTCTGCAGCAGAAACATCAATAAAATACCAGTGTGACATCTATGTTAGCAGCAAACAAACCCGAGCTGCAACAAAATCACTCAATGAGTTAAATTGGGTCATGAGCTGTTCTCTTTTTTGCCTTTTTGTGTAATGAGTCCAGAGAAGTTTGCTGCAGGAATCTGTTTGTTTTTGCACCAACTGCTGCTTGCCAACATCTCACAATGATGTAATGTAGTCAGTCAACCAGTTTAAACCTGCTGACTGCTAAATACTTAATAACGCTTTCATTCTCACTCTCAGAATCCTCAAGTTTATTAATCCTGTTTGTTTTATCATCTAGACACACCTTTTCACTCCAGTTGGTATGAATGGTATGGTATATGTTTTAAATAGATAGATAGTTTTAAACTTTTGTGGAGGTAAAATGAACAAGTAATTATAGTCTCTAGCAATTGAGGTCCTTCTCCTGACAAGCTGTGTTTCAGCTACTTTGCTTCAACATCAGATCTGCTTTGCCCTTTTAACCAAAAGCATGCACCTCCATGAGATCCCTCTTGTTCCAGATCACTGCTGCCAGTAATTGGAAACAACTGAAAAAAAAGCTTTGAGCTGGAACCCTTTTGACTCACTTACACACATTTGCCGGAGATACTTGCAGTTGTTTTCAAAGCCAAAGCGAACTCTGACAAGCAGAAGTGTTTCAACGTTTGATCATATTGTTTTGATCACCCTCATTTGTCTTTGGTACTTCTCACTTTAGCTCCTATTGGTTCCCCCTTGTGGCTGTGTCTCTTGTTCCCTGCTGCTGTTATCTGCCGTTTGATGCATACGTCTGCAGCTCTTTTTCACACCATTATTTTTGGTCCAATTTCCTGTTTATTCAATGCTTTCCATTTCACTGCTGTGTGTTATAGGCTAAATGCACAATTTTTCTTGTGAGTCATCTTTTTTTAATTTCCAGAATCTGTACTTCAATTTTATGCAGCCTTGATTAAAACCATAAATCCTCATTTATTTCTAAATGGCTTAATATTCTTAAATGAAGTCATGCCTGTGTTAACACAAGACGGCTTGGTAGATCATAGGCTTAGAGGATTCTTTCATGCCATATTTATCATTTTTCAATACTCTTCCAATGTATACTTTGTTTGATTTGTTTGTCGTTGGAATGATGAATGTGCCCCTTTTGCTCTGATGCAGCTTTGATTGCTGCATATAGTCTGGCCCAATATCCTGCCCACAATATTATCTTGTTAGTTATCTATTAAAGAAAGGGAAATCATCCAATAACTAGTCATGAGAAACATGAGAAGTAAAGGTATATACAGAAACATGTTTTCAAAGGGCATGCATATGCTGTTGAATACCATCAGTGTCATCATTACACAGTTTATTTCAATAATCACACGGTAGGTTTTTTCTTTCTTTGAAGGCTAATGTTTCCCACAGGAAATGTTTGTGCCTGGGTGTACAACAACAACAACAGGCACATACATACAGATTCTGTCATATTTTCCTGTTACACTGCTGCAAATTCAGATACCAGTAAAGTTCTCCTGGTGAGTTTGAGGGGTGATAAATGATACATGCATTTGCAAAGAACTCCACTTTTAATGTAACAGAGAAGATAAAATTTGACAACAACTTTGGACCACTTTGAAATCCTGCCTGTCTTCCCTTTGAGCCTCCATTCTAAAGACTGCATAAACAGAAATAACTGTGGTCACAGTGATACACGGAACTGCTTCTTTGAGTGGCACAGAGCGCTGCAAAAATAACCTGTCTGAGATTGTCTAGGAAAATGTAACAGTCATGACTGCCTTTTTAAAAATACAGTATATTGCAATTGGGCCTCCATTCTTTCAAAATTTTTTGCTATCACAATGCAAAATATCAATATGAAAAAGAAATTTTGACTGGAGTTAATCCCACCTGTATTAATAAGGGCTGCTTCCCTGTCTGATAAAGATCTATTTTTCTCTTTAACACATAACTAACATGCGGCAGTGCAGAGATGAAATGCAACACTTCTTAAATCACCTGAGATTTAATCATTATATTTAACTACCTATATACATACACAACAGTGTGCTGCTCTTTGAAATAAAAAAATTAATAGAGCCACATTTTATTTTCAAGATTCATATTAGCAGTGGTATAACTGCACATTGAAATGTAATGTAGGGATTTATGATTGGTTTAATTAATGATCAAATTATCTGTATGTTTTTAGATCTGTCAATTTACCAGCTTTAACAACCACTTTTCTGCTACTTATCCAACAAAATTCTACCAAATACTGGGCTCCCTTCACATATCTGACTTCAAATGATCTAACTAAAAACATGATATTTGGTTTTGCATCAAAATCCATAACACTGATTTCTACAGATATGAACTCCAATATTTAACTGAATATCAAACTAACTTGAAAGGTTAAAACTATCAAATAAGCAACTAATGAAACTAATTCCTCACTGTCTCTATGAAATACAGACTTGAAGAAGTTGCAATCAACTGAGAATATGAAAAGCAGAAAAGTTATAATATAGTATTTTTGGTTTAAAATTGTAACTGAATTATAATAAATAACGGATCTACTCAAGAAAAGGTAATCATGTCATGACGTGCAACAACCTTTTGCATTAATGCATCATGTGTGTATTTTTTGTTTTACATTTTTGCTAATTTATGGATGAGACCAACTGAACTGCCCCTTCTCTAATCTACCAAATGCATCTAAATAGTGTTTGTATGACCTAACAGTAGTGAACCATCTATGTCTATTTGTGCATCTGGTCCTTAGTCCGGAGTACAGAAATCATAAAAGACAGATAGAAGAAGATTATGGGCCAAATACATACTAAGATAAAGACAGTGGGCTAACTGGTGGTACTGTTTGGTGAGAAATTCAAGAGGACGCATTAAGCAATGGATGGCACTTATAATGTAAACCCAAGCAACATGACATTTTTCACATTTATCCAAAAAGTGAAAACATGAAGCAATATAGCAGATAACAGATGGATGAAAGCATACGAAAATAATAAAAAAATGTCAAGTTGTTTTTTAAGTGGAAATAAGTGAAGATGAATAATGACCTCTGTATCCTCAATAGT
>JAVQJG010103263.1:0-15060 GCA_036024015.1 Craterocephalus amniculus | reverse complement strand
ATACGTTTCCCTTTTGTCTTCCCTCACGCTAGGACCACAGACAGAGACGGGGCCTCTTAGAAAGAGACAGTCTGTGTATTGATAAGCAGCGCCGATGAATGAGGCTGGAGCCCTTAGTCAGCACAGTATCCATGTCCACTGTCTGAGACAGAGATCTGACCTCATTTCTGCCGCTTTGCCGGGCAATGAAAGCCTGTTAAACCAGCCTTACCCCCCCGGAGCAACGCAGCAGTGTTGCAGCTCAGATGTAACTGATTTACATGATGCACTTATTACAGGACTTGGACAGCTTTGCTTCTTGTGTGACATGATGGTGCTCGGATAGAAGCTGTACCTGTTGGTTATATAACTGTCGGCGAAACCTACAGGAAAAGAAATAATTGAGTAGGAGGTGTTGGAACAGACGGCAGAGAAATGATTCATCTGGATTTCATCAGGAGTCAGATCAGATCTGAGTCATGCCTGCTGCTTTAAAGCCTCTGTGTGGGGCAAGGTTGGCACTTTTGAAGTTGTCCTTTGGCAACCCTGCCTTCTACCCATAAGGGTTCTTTTCCTAACCTCACCCCAGAAAGACAAGCCTGTTCCACCTTCCTTGTGTCTTTTTATTCACCCTTACCTCTCTGAGCTTTACCAGGTGTTGATGAAGACGAAAAAAAACAGTGTTTCCCACTTTCTTAAGATGTTTCGCATGCAGCCCTGCTCGCTTGCTTCTTCCCCCTCCTTCCTCAGCTGTCTTGGCAGCGCATCCCTCCTGCCCACGGGAGTCACCAATGGTACAAGCTAATTAGACACCTGTTAAGAGCAAACAGCGATGCCATGATGCTCCCGGCTCATTTTTGGCTGTTAGATCACTGTCCGAAGCAGAGGCTTTCCCCGAAAGAACCTGAGACTTAACCTCTGTCATTCCCTGAGTGGAGGTTGTGGAAGTGATGAGGAGAAACCCTCATTTTTGATTCCACTCTGGCTATATATAGTCCGGATGTGTAACCCCCGTTTGGCTCGCATCCATCCACAGAGGCACAGGGGTTATGCCTTTCCTCTCCTTTCTCCAGGGCTCAACTTCTTGCTTTAATGGGATCTAGCCCTTGAATGTGTTTTATGTTTGCCTTCTGCTCTTATAGCTCAAGGCAGAGTGTGACGATCCTGGCGGTAAATCTGATCCAGATTTTTCAGAGACAAGCATGTGCTACCTGCATGTTATGAGTGCTGTCATTGGTCATTCAGGTAGCAGCAGTTTCATCCTGTGGGCTCATGTGAGAGAGGATGAGGTTCAGGATGACTGGTACCGATATAAATCAGCACGATTAACTTTTTTAAAGGCAAACCAGAGCATGGCACTAGGTAGAAATTCACAGTTTTCAAACTTTAAGATAAGGAGCCCTGTTCTCTTTGACTTATTGCAGCCTTTTTTGGATTTGGAAAGCTCCTTTTTTTGCAAATATAAATCCGACATATACGTACAGTTATAACTATTGATTAGTCATAAGTTCTGCAGAGCTATGGCTAATGGCAGGTTGCATCAGACACGACTTCTCTTAGAAAAAACCCGTCTTCCCAGATTTGCATATGCATACTGTATGTGTGTGTGTGTGTGTGTGTGTGTGTTTGACAAGATGCACTCTTGCACTTAAACGTCCTTGGTGAGATATTTATTTGACACAGTGCTTTTCTTCTCTTATCAGGGCTCTTACCCTGTGTGGGAAGACTTTAGTGCCAAGGCCACAAAGCTGCACTCTCAGCTCAGGTAAGTGGCGCTTCATGTGAACAGCAGACCTCAGACAGGGACATTCTTGTGAACACACGTCTATCTATTTGCAGGACCACAATTCTGGCAGCCGTGGCCTTTTTAGATGCCTTTCAGAAGGTGGCGGACATGGCGACCAACTCCAGAGGTAATGGAATTGAAGTAATTCATGCTCACGCTCTGTGGAGTCGCGCGCAGAAAGGGCAAAACTGTTTTTGTTTTTTGGTTACTGGGCGCTTTACTCCTGAGACTGTGTCTTGCAGCAAAGTTTGATTTACTTTGATGTGATATCAGTGTATCTATGCCTCTGCCTCCTAATGGAGTTTTACATCATATCTGCACATTCAAATGCAGTTTTCTGCACCTTTTATCCAAAGCTTTACAACAAATAAATGTTGGATTTTCCACATGACACTGCATGTAGCACGCCAAGCATGCTGAAGATGAACTGCTTTTCCACATTCTTCAGAAAGCAGACAGTTGATACAACAGTCTTGTCTTCCTCCCCTCACTAACATTTCCAAAGTGGGAGCAGCGATAGAGGGGGGCGGGGGGCATCTCAAAGAAATGAAAATCTGGGCTTATTGTTTTTCAGTTTTAATGAGGTCTGCTGATCTGCTTTGTCACCCTGCTAACAGCAGCGGGGCGGCTGGCCACAGGGGCAACCGATTAACACAGATTTCTTTGGAGTTGATCATCGAAGGCACTATGTAGGTCAAAAAAAATCCTGCTAACTCGGACGAGCGTGTAAAGGCTCCCGACATGAGCTCAAACGCGATGGCACAGGCGTCCCAGCAAATGCAAAGACACATTCATATATTCAAAGGGTGACAGCTGGTAGCCAGCCCGCTGACCCTCCAGGTCACATACCAGCATGCGTCTAAAGATTTTCTACCAGCACCACTCCTTATTGACCAATCAATCCCAGAGAAAGTAAGCAAAGAGGCATTTCTGTAAAAGTATTCCACCAGTTTATCACTCCCCTTCTCTCCGGTAGCAGTGGAGTCTAACTCCGTGGCGATATATCGAGCTACCATAAATGATTCCTGATGAGATACACATGAGCTATCTAAGACAGAAGCACAGTAGACGTGGGACTCAGGTCAACCTACGGGCCGGTTACAGCTGGCAGCCGGCTTCAATAAAACGGGGGTGCAAGCCCATGGCAAGGCCAGTCTTCAAAGGGAAAGTGCAGTAAAAGGAGAGCAAAGAGCAGAATGATGGATGACCCAGAGAGAGATGAGAGGGATGGGTAGACTGCAGCTACAGGCTCATAACATCCCTGTAAGTGTGTCACTCCCTCTTCTGCTTCTCTGCGAGCGACATTAACTGAAGGATTAATGTCATCCGTCTCATGCTACAGACTGTATCTGCGATGAGAGACTTTGAAAGCAATTAAAGAGGAACTAATGAAACAGTGGAATGAAATTCTCTTCTGAGGTCTGGATCCTGCAAACAGTTCCAACAACATAAGTTAGTCAAATAAGTACGATAAGAATGAATAAAGGAAGTAAGAGTTTAAATAATAACACATAGATATAAATACAGCATAAAGATTTTATGAATCAAAAATGTATTTTTGTCATAATAAAGGTGCCTGAACATTCAGGAGTTACATCCACTAAGACGGCAGCAGTTTGTCTGTCTGTGTGAGGAACATAACTGAGAAAGTTCTGGATGGATTTTGATAAAATTTTCAGGGAATCTTTCAAATGAAATAAAGGGACAAGTGATTAGATTTTGTGGGGGATTCAGATCACCGCTTGGATCCAGGGGTTTCTTTAAAAAAGGATTCTTTAGGATGGGGACATGGGGACAACTTTGCCATTAAAGCTTCTAACTAAAAAATAACGGCCACAGTCGCTGGCAGAAAGAGTGACAATGACGTGGCGGAGGTCTGCGTTCTCAGAGTGCTTCTAGTTCTAAACGTCATCTTTTCAGAAAGATTCCAATCAGTTTATCAGCTTTTTCATGGATTGAAGTAGTGTTTGATGTGCAAACACTTCATGGAGAGGGGGGGTTCAGACTTGGGCTGGCTGCTATGAGGAGCCTCCGTATGTGGAACAGCCGCTCAACCAGTTCAGCTAAACACCGCCTCGTTTAAGAGTGTTTAACTCGGGTCTGGTACCAGAGGTCACAGTGGATGTGTGGGGGTCTTACTCCTCTGAAGTCATGAGGTTGTCAAAGGTAAATTTGCATGTCTGAATCAGGGGTGTATATCCCAAGTTTGATTTTAATCGAACTGCATGACATAAAAGAAATCTTAACAAAGTAAAATGTAAAACTGTGCAAACAAAAACAACAATTCATGGACACATTCTCTCTGTATCAGATTAACGAGCAGAGGCAGGGGCCTGAATCCAATCAGTTCATCCAATCAGGCCAAAGATGCTCTGGAGTTCAGAGCTGGAGACAAACTGCAAACTTTTCCAGTTTGATGCAACCCTACATGCTTTTTTTATTTATTTATTTATTTTTCTTGGCCTGTAAACATGTTCTGGGAGGAAATAAAATTATTTCATGTAAATCCTTCCACAGAACGTATAGAGAAATGTTGGCTGGTGGGAGGACATGCTGTTGCACCCAAGCTAAACACAGGTTGCTCTCCCATTCGGTGCGACGTGCATGTCAGAAACGTTTCAAAAACAAAATCCTGAAACAAGTTAACATAAACATCATGCCTGACATGTGATCAAGCCTAAGGTTGCCTTCCAAACAGGAGTCAACAACCCAGTGGGTGTGGGCAGGATATTTAAGGATTTTTGGGCACTACAGGCCTTTTATTTATAGAAAGGGGGTCAGAGAGAGGGGTAATGCGTGCAGGAAAGGGCCCCCGACCAGGATTTGAACCTGCACTGGCTACATAGAGGAGCTCCTGTCCCTGTATGTGGGGCATTCTTCTAAGAAAACTGGATTCTTGGTTTGTCAGTGAGACACAAAACTACACATTGTGTATCACAAAACTTTAAAAACTAACTTCATTCATCCCCAGCTGTTTGTTTTTATTAGTTATGCTTGACATTTAATCAATCTCTGTCAAACCATATCACATAATTAGTGAAACTTCAGCTAGCTTTGGGTGGAATCAGCAGTTTGTGGTACGTCCCTTCTGGTTTTTGTAGATTTCCATAACCCTCCTTTTATCCAATCCTATCGTGCCAAACCACTCGTGAAGCTTGAATCCAGCCCTGAGTGCAGCAAGTGTAGAGTGTCAGTGTGGGAGAAAACCTTGTTACCTATTACACCTGCTGGGAAAGATCAGGCTCTTATCTCCATGTAGTCCTGCTGCAGGGGAAACAAAAGAAGAGTCTTTACTAATTAAATTTCATGTATTTTGCTGCTTCTCTGACTGACAGCACCAGCGCTATGGTGAATATTCTACAGATATTGTGCATAATTTAATGCAGGTGAATATTTCAACTATGATCTTATCTTTTTCATTTTGCCTTGCTGGCTGGAATTTGCAGATATCTGTGGTTAAACCTGGAGTGGAGTTTCTGTCATGGGTTTATACTAGACTGCACTGGAGTTCAGATGTGGGGAAAGCTGGAGCAGATTGTTGTGAACTGAACTGAGTCAGTCAGAAGCCTCGAATTCTCTCCTTGCTCTCCAAATCGAATATATCATAGTCATACTTTTGTTTGCAGTTATTTGCATATCATAAAGAGAAAAAACAGATGGAAAAACCCACTTAAAAGATCCTGCAGGGACTAGTCTACTTGCTGCAGCAGCGTGCTATTTCTGCCGACCTAACCTTGTTACTATTGCAGCATTTAGCACATCCACTATTGTGGGATAGCTTCACAGATGAGGGGCAGCTGCTTTGACTATTATTACACAAAATAAACTATTTAAAGGCATAACTTCGACACGTGCTCTGAAGATTTCTCTGGAAACTACGAGAAGGTTAAGTAATCATTATGTGTACATTACTTTAGACCTTTTTAACCTGTTAGAAAGAAACCATATTGTGCTGTTTTTATGTGCTGTTAACTACAGCATCAGTTCACTCCCAGTTGTCCTGCGGGAGCTGCTGCTGTTCACATGCCTGGAAAAGCTAATTAATTTGGCAGGAGGAATGTCGATATTTATTGGAACTGGCCTGTGCATCGCAGGAATAACCTCTGAACCTCGGGCTAGAGGCTCCACGGACACATTTCTGCAGCTTTGACCTTCCGGCAGCTGCAGAGTTATAATGATATTTTCTTTTAATAACTTGCCATGCTAGCGTCATGCTCTCTCCACTTCTGTTGGAACTGTGATCTTAATAAATCAGGACTCTTCAGGAAATGCTTGCTCACCATTTTTTAAGTCTCTATTTCTGTCCCTGTAGCTGTTTCTCTTCACTCTCTGCCTGTTTTCCTTCGTGTGTGTGTGTGTGTGTGTGTGTGTGTATGTATGTGTGTGTGTGTGTGTGTGTGTGTGTGTCGGTGCGTTCGCAGCCATATAGGGCTGATTGCTCCACAGGGGGCGTGCCCTCGGCTGCGAACTGTTGGCCGTCGTCTCCGTCGACCCCAGCCCCTCTCGTGTTTAGGGACGAGTTGCAGCTGCTAGAACAGCTGGAGGTTTCATCGCATTCTTCTTCGGCCTACTTTAATCTTACCTCCGACACACTCTCCCCATCACCCCTTTAACTCTCACACTCTCCTTTCCCTGCTCTTTGCCAGAGAAAGCCAGGCTGGTGACGGAGTAAAGATGAGGTGGTTTCCTGTCCTACCTGCAGGGGAGCTTCTCATAATAAGCCCTGATAACTGTGTGATGTGTGACATCATCCCCTCACCCTCTGCCTGACTCACCCTCTCTTCCGTGTCCATCTACCTCGGCTCAGACGTCCCCCCGCCTGCGTTGGCAGTTCTTAGAGTTTACCGTGGCGTCAGCGTCAGTGTCTGTGTTTTATGAAGCAGCTGGAGGAGTTGGCGGCCAGGCCTTTTGGCATTCCGTCTGACAGCGCTGGTTCTTCAAGCTGCTTCGATGCTTCCATGTCTAAAGACACGTATGTGTCTGCGAACGCGAAGCTCCCATCTGGGTTCAATAAAGGTCTGCTAGCTGCAGAGATCGCATTAGATGGCTGTATTTGGAGAGTTTAAAGCTTATAAAGATGCATGTTTCATGTTTCAACACCCATCTTTCCTGTGACTTATTCCGAGGCCCCGTAGCTCTGTGCAGAGTTTTATTCTTAGCCTGGTCAGCCTAATGGATTTTGGTGTATCGTCTAGTCTGGACCTTTTTTGTGAGGCATTGAAGAGAACCAGATGGATGGCATGCTTTTTGTTCCTACCATTTTTCTTCATGGGTGATTTGAATAGATGTCAAAGAGCCGGTGGTGCACAGCTAATGGTCCATGGGCATGTGACATACAGACTATATGTTTTTTTAAATTTTTTTGGGAGAGTGAGGTAGGTTTGATGGGGGAGCTGACCTGGATGGGGGTTGTGGTTGCTGTGGGATTTGCACAGCTCTGGGTATCCAGGGTAGGCAGAGGCGTTGTGTTAATCCTCTTAGCCCCACTCTGTAACACACAGACAGAGACCGCCTTTGCTCCCGTCCTCATCAGACACCCCCAGCTTTAAAAATTCACACTCTAGGATCATTGGCCAGGCTACCGCGCTCTGCAACTTTGTCCTCACTAATGAAGCCTTTGTCTTTACATCAACGCACCAGAGCCCGTGGAGTTCACGCACCATTACACACACATATGCACGCACACACACACGCACAGGCCAAACCTTCCAGCGGGGGACCTGCAAAGCGTTCCTGGTTTCCTCTGTCTTTTCCCTCTTACTCATACAGAGCTCTCAGAGTGGAGGTATGCTTGTAGATCAGTGTGTCAGCGAAGCCCTAATCTGCTTGGCTGCTGTACTTCTGTGGGCTGGCAGATGGGGCGGATATCCCTACCCGCCATCTGGACAGCCTGGCGTGGACGAGATGCTGTGGTGGCCTAGCGCTGAGCGAGATCAGGGGATTACTGTCTTCTCCGTGCTATGCCACCAGCGCAGCTATTTTTACAAACATGTCAAATAGTGAAGCGTGCCCATGTGATCAGAAGCGACATCCATCAAGCCTGGCATTTCATGTCCAAGCCTGATACCAGCCCGCATTGTAATCTCTGCACCAGAACCACAAACACGGGGCCACAAGCATGAAATGAGCTTATAGATTCAGAGTGTTTTGGATTATGTTCATTAAGTCACATATATGAATGCATTAGTTTGTATATTTGCTGTGCCATTCTAGTGATTGTTCTCTGACTCTTTTAGATATTTCATGACCTTAACATAAGGCCACATTAAGTATTGACAGAAGCCTCTTATTACCCCGTCTGCTGTTTACCTTGTCTGTTAGACGGAGACAAATAGTTTCCAACACAGATCTTCATTACGTCTCTAGAGTTTATAGGCTTCAACCTCAGGAGTTCGTTTGGTCGTCCAGTCCAGCGAGAGAATGTTTTCCAGCCATTATAATGGCGAGATGCGAAAAGCAAAGGCTGAAGTAGCTGCAGTAATGCAAGGAGCAGACGAAAAGTGTGTGTGTGTGTGTGTGTGTGTGTGTGTGTGTGTGTGTGAGTGGTGGTGGGGGATAATAACTGGAGAGAAAACAAATCTTTTGGTTTTGCATAACTTTCGTTCTGAGGGCGAACGCCAAACGGAGGAGACAAACACAAAACTAGAGGGGGAACACTGTGTTCAGCCATATCCTGAACATGAACCCCACGTCAAAGGAAGCGAGAGAGGGAGGGAAAATACACAAGACAGCCGGATGGAGGAATGTCAGGGAGGACTTGAAAGGAGTGGATGGGGGGATATGCTCATTTTCTGTGTGAAGGAAGACTGAAAACTAGTAGAGAGAAACAGCAGAGGATGTAGGATGCTGACATAAAGCAGATATATGAGAACATCTGCACACAAAGAGCAAAGTGTCGAGTTACGTTTGAAAAGATCAACTTTAGGCAAGGTTCCTACACGCATGTTAGGGATGGGCTGGACTGGGTTAAATGTGTGTGTGATAAGGACTGTGTGCAAATGACCTGAGCTGTGATGGGAACAGTTGTAAAGGTCGTAAAGAAAGGCATCCTTAGACCCGACAGGGATCTTTCTCCCGTGTAAAGACTTATCGGATTCAAATCTCCCTATAAGAGATGTAGATTGCTTCCGTGTACTGTGCATTCGCTTGTTTCCTCCCTCTTCTTCCCTTTGTCATCTCTTGCGAAAAGCACATCTGGACAAGGCTGGTGGGTATTTTTAGCAGTATTTACGTCGTTGAACAGGAAGCTTCTCCAGCAGAGAAAAATCACTTGTTTTTTTCCTTCCCCCCTCCTCCAGTCTGGACCTAATGCGCAGCAGAGCATCAGGACGCGTCGGTGGGTGTTTTCTGGTCGAGAGGTGAAACTTGCTGTGTGCATTGTCTGCTGAGGGAACAATGGGATGAGTGTGTGTTTGTGTGAGAGTAAAACAATTGATCTGGAGGCTACTTCCTCTGCCTTTTAGTTGCATTGTTAGTGGTAACAGGAGACATTCCACTTTTACAGTCAGGAAGTGACACAAAGACTTGGAATGAAGTTCTGATTTGAACCGCAGACACACATGGCACACATGTTGGTTC
The DNA here is from genome assembly GCA_036024015.1 of Craterocephalus amniculus. Taxonomy (NCBI): domain Eukaryota; kingdom Metazoa; phylum Chordata; class Actinopteri; order Atheriniformes; family Atherinidae; genus Craterocephalus; species Craterocephalus amniculus. The sequence goes on along the minus strand of JAVQJG010103263.1, from coordinate 5,717 downwards.
CTAAACAAACCCACGCTTGTTTAGGGTGAGGGATATTTTCAGCCTCCCATATGCTGGGATTTGCTTATTTTCCTTCCCTTAACAACCATTTATTTTCAGTTTAAGGCTAGTTTAAGGCCGTCCATACTCCAGGAGTAGCGAGAACTTTGGCCGCAAGAAAAGTTTGTTTTCATCGTGAAGCTATGTCCAAAAGTGCAAAATCACATTGTTCGCGATCATGCTGGTGTTCTTTTTGACACCGGTAGAAAATGCAATGTCATGGTATCACATGACCACGGGGCTGTGACGGCATTTTTGCTGAGCAAAACATGACAGAGCAAAACAAAACAGTAATAGACAAAAAGCAGATCTTGTTAAAATGATTATTCCAAAATCTGCTCTGCTTTTTGTCACATGTTCCAGCAAACGCCAACTTCTGCCGCTTCCAGGTTGAATCCACAGAGAAAGGCCTAAAAGAGTCAGACTGGGGAACTTCTTGCTGTGCACACCTCCACACTGATGTGCTCGCCTGCCTTTAAATAAAACTAAGAGCTTATTTCAAGGCTGTGATGGGATAAAACTTGTCTTCAGTTATGAAATGCAAGTTGTTTGATTGATAACCAAGAGATCAGTTGATTGTGCAAATAAAACTTAGTTGTTTTGATCTGTTTCTTTACACACACACATACGCCCACCAAGGTATTGATATTTTGTCTTCGATCCTCTTTAATAGCTTCACATTGTTTAATCAGCTTAATAGTTTTTTATTTTCACATTTTTCTGAGAGGTAAATTAACAAGACTTTGTCCCACAGTGGGAAAATCGACAACTCCAGAAGATTGCTACACAATAATAACAAAATTAGAAAAAAGATCCCACAATGCAACACAAAAGAAATAAAAAACAAAACATCTAAAGGAATCATATGCAGTATAGATTATAGGAATGAGAATAAAATAAACTCTAACTGGGTCCTTTATCTGGTACACTGTAACTGGAAAGTTGAATAATTTACTAATTTTACACATTGAAGAGTCAAATCGCTGAAAGTTCTTGCTGAGATGGCTGTCCTGTGCAGGGGTAGCGATGGGGTAACGGTGGATATCGTTTTGTCGACATCCACCGCTCAGTCCAGGACGGAGCTGGCCGTCCCCACCAGCTTGTCTGGCCCCTGTCTCCATCTGTGGGCCCATCCCCCAAACACACCACCGCACAGAAAATAGTCCCCACATCTGTGGTGTCTTAAAATGTCTTTGAGAGTCTGCACACTCCAAAAGACCCAGGTCTCCACCGTGGGTGGCGACGACGTCTTGTACCGGACATCCGTGTTGCTGGAGCCGCCCAGTTTATTGTCTAAGTGAACACCCAGGTACCCGTAGTCCTCCACTTCTCACTGTCCAGTCCCTTGATGTCCACCGGAGCAGGATGTGGTTTTTTTCTTCCTGTAATCAGTCACCGTCTCCTTTGTCTTGCTGGTATTGATGGTGAGTTTGCTGGTTCTACACCAGTCGACAAAGCCCTCGATGACCTTTCTGTCCTCCAGCTAGTGCCTCCCTGACACAGAACAAGCAGGAGTGTCATGAGAAAAACTCGGTCGCTGCTGCTGTTGTGGCTGGAGTCTGATGTGTAATGTGTGAATAGGAAAGGGGCCAGCACTGTGGGGGCCCCTGTGCTGCACGCCACCACATCAGAAGGCACAGTGTTGGAGCCTGACGTGGTACGGTCTGTTAATGAGCTAATCAGTGGTCCATGAAGACAGCTGAGGGTCAACATCCAGCCTTTCCTTCAGAAACAATGGTCGGATTGTGTCAAATGCACTTGAGAAGTCAAAAAACATGAGTCTCAGGGTTTCCTGCCCTCCCCAGATGTGACCTTCAGACTCAGGAAAACCAGGACTATTAAAAAGGCTTGGGCTATATTTTAGAAATGCAAACTTTACTTGGATATCTGAAAATGGGATTTGAATGTGTGAAGTATGCATACATGCAGCTTTCTTATTGCTACTTGGACCTGTCGTTGTGTCTGTATGTTTTCACTCTCATGATAATGTTTATGTGAAATGCAGCCTCATGTTGTTTCTCTTAACTTCAGTAAATGCAGTGTACAAAAAACACTTAATATGCACACAAAAACACAGAAACAAGGTTGTGAAGCATGTCTAGATATTAGTTCTATCTTTTTTTGCTTTGCAGAAATTCAAACAGTTTTTATAGATGGATCTCACCTTTTCTTAAAGATAATCATAATTACCTCCTGCAGATATTATCTTTGAGTCGCTTAGTTTTAATGAGGGAAGGAGCTAAAAGGGCTGTATTAATTATTTTCGCACATCGTTAGGATATATAAACAAAGACTAAAGTTAATTTTGCTCTGATTGAAGCTGTTTTCAACCTAAAGCAGTGTGATGTCCCGTTGGCTTTATTCACCTGGTAAATACAGTTTTTACCACCATGTGACTGCACTGCAAACACACTATTATAATCACAAGCAGACAATTTAATTCTCACATTTTCGAGTCAGTTTCAGTGAGAAGGAATCAATATTTTTAATTTATTCTCCAGTTTCCAAACAGGCGCCTGATATTACGTAACTTGAATCAGATCCGCAACTCTCCTGCTGCAGGACAACTCTCCCATTCCCCGATTCACAGCCGTGTGTTTTTTCATCCATTTCTCTTGTAGATCAGAGGGTAATGCTCCCTAACCAGCAGGCACAATGGATGCTGCATTATTTATGAAGCTCTGCGCTCCCACCGTGTAGCATCACTATCAGATCTCCAGCTGCGCTTTGAAGACAATTATTGTTGATGGGAAGTTGAGATGATTTGTGAAATTAGAAATTTCAGCTGCATGTTTGTTGAACGAGTAACTGATTTAGACTAATGAAGCTTCCAAAATCAAAGCCGTTTTCTTCTCATCCTCCTTGTTTTTTTCTTTTCTCCAATGAACTTATTAAAGTATAAACTGTCTTGAACAGAAACTAGAAGGATTTTCATAACAAGTCTATTTGCTCCTATTTTTTCATTAGCTGTCTTGGCTGCGCCTGTTGCACCTGCAGCATCCGTCCAATGCTTCCTCTCCTCCTGACTGACTAAATTCACCTCCAATGCAGCAGTATGTGCCCTCTTTCATCCCCCTCTCTCCTCCGATTCAATCCCGTAGCCTCTTTCATCCATCAGTGCCCTTTGCTGTTTCCTTGCCAGATCACACTTAAAAGGGTTGCGGGTGGATCAGGCAGGGAGCTTAACTGTCTGTGCCAGCCACAGTCAGCTCCTTAAGCTAAGGTACCAACGTGAGAAATAACTGTTGTCCCACAGATGATGGAATTTCCCTAGCTCGGCGAGAGCCCAGCCGAATAAAAAGGAATTCATATTCCTGGAAGTGTTAACAGTTGGGATGTTCTGTACTTTTCCTTTCTACAGTCCACACAAACACTTCTTATTGACACAGGAAACAAAGATAGAGCTCAAAAGCCGAGCTGAGTTCAGCTTTGAAACTGGAGGCAACACAAGTCTGTCTGGAGCAAAATCTGTGTCCAACTTGGTAGTCAAAGCACCAATGAAGTCTTAGTTAAACACCAGGGTTTGGATATGGAGCGAGAGAGATGGTTGAGTTAAGCTCCCATGTTGAAGACATCAAGGAGTGGGGCCGGTGGTAGTTTAGCTCCTGGCAGGAGAGCCCCCCTATAAAGAAGGCCAATTAAAACCCCCATCCTTCCCCAAGGAATCAGAGCAGTTAATCAGAAGCAGAGCTCAGGGTGGAACCGCTCACTGAACGCCGAGGACTTTACTGTATTGGTCGTGGATACTGGAGCTTAAAGGTTCTCACTAAAACCCTCCAATGTGGGCTTGACCTTCTCACCAGAAATCCCGTGCACTTTTCAACACGCACAGCAGATCTCTTGGCTCGTTATGTGCCTGCTGAGGCTGAGCGTAAGCGGTGAGCCAGGCACCGTCAGGAGCGCTCCAGTAATGAACATCACATTGCTGCACAGCTCAGTGACTCCCAGTTGTTTGTTCCATGTCTCAGGATATATGACTGGGATGCATAGCGGCTCCCCCTCCGTCCTGCTTTTGCTTCATTCATACACGTGTGGGTGTCTGCAAAGAGTTCAGGCCAGCTCCCTCTGAGGCCCGGAGGTCCCGCTCTGCTAAATAATCACTTCTCCAGCCTGTGCACACTTGTACCCAGCCTTGGAGTTACAAAAATTCATTTTAGCCTGAAAGAAGGTTTATTTATAAATACAACGGAGGAAAAGGATGATACCTCAGGTGGAGGCGTCTTCACCTTCAAAGAAACTGTCCTCCTCCCAGTTTGTGTGTGTTTGTCCCAGTCCTGTGCAGCCGTGCTGGGCGCTGTGGGAGTGAATCACCGCGTACATCCCCGTGCATCCGGGCGAGGCTATAGGCCAGCAGGGCTTTTGGACATGGCCAGGAAGCCTCTGAAGCTCCCCAGGATGTAGCTGTCAGCTGATCCTCTTTTGGGAGGAGAAGAGGAGAGGAAGAGGCGGGAGGACTAAGTGGAGTGCGGGAGGGAAATTGGCAGGTGTGGCGGGGACAGGGGAGCAGGGGGGCTCAGTCCCAGCTGACGGTGATATTGGCAAGATCTGTGAAAGAGATACAAAAAAAGCCCACAAAGCTCCCTCCCTGTCTCTCTCCAGCTTGCCTTTCGGCTTCCTCCATCCGGCAAGAACTGATTCACAGCTGTGGACCCTCCTCTAATGGCTTTTTGAGGAAAAATGTGTCAGTTGTGTACAAATTCCCCGTTTCTTTATATTTCTTATACATCTTGGTGTCATGACATTGCGTAAATAGTCCATCTTAGAGCCGTTTTATAACCTAGAGAAAAACGAGGAAGGGTTTTTTCCTCTAGAACAACTTTACAATCAAAGCAATCACCTAAGCAGGTTCTGCTCATTTCAAAGAGTCAAGACACACAAAAAACATGCAAAATAAGAGTTTGAGAAGTTTGAGTTGGACATGTCTTTTGCTATTTATAGCCGGCGCTCAGAGCAAAGGGTCCACATGTTACTTAAATCACTTCCTGCTCCTGTTTTATGCCTTTATGTGACACAGCTGGAGGAACTTTCACTCCCCTCTTGCTTAGTGACCCAGCAAAGCAAAACCACCCTCCCCCGAACACACAAACGCTAAAATTATTCTCCATGTGTCTGCAGAAAATGCAGACACAGTGTGAGACAGGGTCCAGCTCAGCCGCTGAGGGGCTTTGATCTAATGCAACAGCAAGTGACGTTGACAAGCAAATAGTAGAGTGAAATGGGCTTTGTCTTTCAGTGTAATGTGATATTAACAGGAGACACTAACCTAGTTTCTGCATGTGATATGTGGAAAGGAGCACAGATCTCACCGGACAACAATCTGGAACATTCTTCATGCTGTGTCTCATGTAGTTGTGTTTCCTTTTGATTTACTCACTCTTTCTTTCCTCCAGCCTGCTTTTGTCGTACAGGTCTCTCTTTCTCTCTGCTGCCCTGCATGAATGGTGTTTAGGAAAGGGAGAGAACAGGAAAGGCAGATCAGACAGGGAAGAATAGAGGGATATCCCCTTACAGGGTTCCCTCCTTTTTCCTCTAGGATAGAAGGGGTGAGAACTTCGGAAAGGGCGTGTGTGTGTGTGTGTGTGTGTGTGTGTGTGTGTGTGTGTGTGTGTGTGTGTGTGTGTGTGTGTGTGTGTGTGTCAGAGATGATATAAAAAAACACCACCACACAACAAAAAAAC
>JAVQJG010103253.1:0-32310 GCA_036024015.1 Craterocephalus amniculus | reverse complement strand
CTTCCTCCGCAGGGTGGCCGGGCTCTCCCTTAGAGATAGGGTGAGGAGCTCGGTCATCCGGGAGAGGCTCGAGGTTGAGCCGCTACTCCTCCGCATCGAGAGGAGCCAGATGAGGTGGTGGGCATCTGGTCAGGATGCCCCCTGGGCGCCTCCCTCGGGAGGTGTTCTGGGCACGTCCCACCGGGAGGAGGCCGCGGGGTAGGCCCAGGACCCGCTGGAGGGTTTATATCTCTCGACTGGCCTGGGAGCGCCTCGGGATCCCCCCGGATGAGTTGGCTGATGTGGCCTTGGAGAGGGAAGTCTGGGCTTCCCTGCTTAGGCTACTGCCCCCGCGACCCGACCCCGGATAAGCGGAAGAGGACGGTACGGTACGGTACGGCTTATCATGCCGCAAAATTACGACAACTATGGATCTAACTAAAAACTTTTTCTTTTTATCACCATCGTGTTGCAACCATATTCTTGAGACATGTTTTGGTTTTCTCCAAAGCATGGCAGCTTTTTTTTCTCTTATGTGTTTATGATGTCTGAGGCAATATTAGTATATTTTAAATCAGTTTGTTAAAGACAAACAGTAGAGTAAAGATAAAATACCCAATGCACTACACACCTAGTTTAGTCATTTTCATTACTAAAGTCTTACAAAGTCAACAAGAACAGTTAATGGGGTATCATTCTCTGTTACAGATTGCATTCATTCAGGAAGCTTGTGTTTTAACTTTCCAATAGATAAATCTGTGTTTTTCAAAAACAAACTACAATTGTGAAAAAAAGAAAATTCCCCCAAATTTACTTGAGGACCAGAAGAAAGCTACAGGAATGGAGCTTCACAAGCACTTACTGATTCATGCAAACAGTGAGGAACAGATAAATTAATTAACCGTTCCAAGCTTTCCTCCAGTAAAAAATTTTAAAATTAAAAAGCACCTTTTGTACTTTTACCAACTATGAGGAAAGACAGTGAGCTGAGAGATTAGTTTCATGAAAAGTACTTCTGAACACTGTACATTCTGCTAATGGGCTGACATTGTTTATTAGATAGATGTCCTGTACTGAAGGTAAATGCTTGAAATCTGTAGCACCATGCTAGTAAACTGAATGACAGAAATTACTTTGAATCTTTGAAAGAGGCTTTGGAAAGGGAGCCTCAAGGAAAAACTCTCACCCAAGAACCATCTATGAACATACAATTTCCTTATACTTATCATCTTTGCGGATTCAAAGGAAACATAAGAAGCTACAAAAATGAAAGCTGAAGATGGGTCCCGTTATCGTTGTGTTTGAAATGAGTTGTTCTAAAACACTTTTAAGGTGGATGTCTCACAGAAGTCTGTACGGCTGCTAAGGTGTGCAACTATTACATCTCAAGAAGGCTCTTCCATGTGATTTTAATGTCAGGCAAAATGCACACGAAACAACAGTAGCGCAGTGAAGTATCTGAAAAACAGATTTAGTGAAATGAATATGCAGATCGGTTATTACTGCACATATGAATGGAGATTCACTACTATGGGGGATCCGTCAACGTCATCTGAATTATGGGCGTAATTGAAATTTAAATTGTTCTCATGAATCAATAAAGTATTTGATCATAGGAGTGTGCTTACATGAGGTTCCAAGTTTACTTAGACTCATTAAGATGTCTCTGAGTTGAGTTTTTACAAATGCATCAGAGGATGACAAATTTTTAGACACAATACTTTCAGCCGACACAAACAGCCATGTTTATACCCAACCAAAATATAAATAACTGCATTTATTCAATGCAAAAGTCACACTGCATTTTGCAGGTGTACGATGAATAGTACAAGCGTGACAAAGCAAGATAGAAGCAAAGAGATGAAAGTAATGCTGAGTTTTTCCTCCTTTCTCTCACATTCTTCCCTTTGCTGTGTTTTTTTTTCAGAGGATATAAGATTCGGCAAACAACTGCTGTCAGCAAACAAATTACACAGTCAGTCCTCATTGTAACCTAGTGGTGATGGATGATGATATGCCCTGAAAACACTGTACAAAAAAATGTTCTCTGTTATTCTAAGCTCTGTTCTCGCAAACTATTTAAGTTGCTCAAGCTCAAAACAAGCTGCAGACTATTTGTCATATTTTGCAGACAGGGTTACTCTACACTATACACCGTCTTCATTAAAGAAAAAAGAATGACTCGTCACAGCAGTCAAATTAATAATGCAAATAGTCTTCTCTTTTCCCAGGAAGAGCATCTTTTGACGGATGTATTTAAAGTGTGGACACTGTTCAGTTAATTAGCTCCTACTTCAGTCAGAAAAATCCAATTAAGTGGATCTATAACCGCTGGCCACTGCTTTTTTTTCTGTCCTCGTTTTTCTTTTTCGACATTCATATATTCTAAGGATATGATGAGTGATCAAAAATAATTACTGTGTAGAAGCAGGAAAAGTTTAACAGAGAGATTGTGATCTTTCCCGTGTTGAATTAAACTACTAGGAATTAGTAACTTAGGCATGAACTCGATCAAAGAATGCCCTAACAGTCCTCATGTCCGTATGTATCATTCAGACATCTTTCCTCTGAGCATGTTGTCTCTTTTGGCAAACGTTTAGATCACCCTGCATGAAAAAATCTGTCTCCTAAATGCAAGTGTTTGTTGCCTCTTAAGTATTTCAATTGCTGTGGATGCTATGAAGACCTAAAGTGGGCCCACATGGCGTAGACTGTGAGGCATTTGTTAAATGGGCCTTTGTCATAGAGTTGCAGGGTTAATGCGAAGTGTGAGCTAATCCACTGGCCACTCAATAGCTTTAACAGTGCATGAAATCTCTTTTGTTAGTAAACCCTGTGCTTCAGGCCATATCTGAAATTGATCACTATTCACTCTCCTTTCCTTTCGTCATGGGGCTTTGGTGGCAGGAGGGAGTATCGACAGATATCTCTCTTGAGGGGAAACAGGGGAAGGATTGATATAAGCTGGTGTGAGGCATCAATAAAAGGAGGATAACATAAAAACACTGCTAAGATAACTGTTCTATCTATCTATCTATCAAGGAAAATGTTATATGTGTGTGCAAGGACCATTTAAATTGTTGTTTTTTTAAGATGATCTGGTTTTGCTGCAATTGGGGATGTTGGGGATGCTATTGACAAAACAGATGATTCTCGAAACACAAAAGTCTCCAAACTGAGTTTGTGAGATTATGCATCCATTTCCTACTGTTGTAACCCAAGTGGTTCACCTTATAGAAACAATGCAGTAAGTGAGTTACAGTTGATTACACTTTTGTTTTTATATCAAAATGTTTCTATGCAGTAATGCCAATACAGTTTTCAGTGTTTTCAAGTTTTATCTAGTAATCTGACAAAGATGAATTATTATTATTATTTTTGTGGTAGACTGATATAGAACTTTGACCTGATAAGAAATGTTCCAGCATGTTTAAGTGCTTCTGGCTCATTTTAAAAGCAGTACTTTACAGTTTTCTCTGGATGTCATAACAATATCTTTCACATCACACATTGTTGCGATGCAAACATACATAAATATTTTCAACTGAATTATTTTGGTTCAAGGAGTAGTTACTGTTTTTATGCTATGTCAGTTATAAGTTTTATTATATTAGTTTTAGTTTTAGAGATAATCAAGAGGACAGACTTGTTTGGAGAGACTTCTTTCCAGCTCTTACATTGTTTCACATAGGCCACACCAGGCATTGTGTTGTCTAATGTTGCATGCACTGGTGTTTGCAAAGATTTTAATGGTGGCCATAAATTTGAGCTTCAGCCACATTGGATCCTGTATGCAGTTTCCATCATACAACTCAGTGACATCCGTAATATCACTAGAACTTTTTAACTTCTAGCAACTTATTTAACTGTTAACTGTTAGTCAAAGACATCACATGTTTTAAATTCATCAACCAAAAAAAAATAAAATTAAACTGTTACGTGTACTGTATGAACTATCCAGCTTGGTTCTTCACAAATATGAATATACTTCATTTTGTTTATCCAGAGAAATTGAGCTTTAATGGTTCAAGTTGTTCTGCATATTCGGTCAGCCAGTGAAGCTGCATTCACAGGCTGTCTAAAATAGCTAAACTAGCTAAAATGATGATATGATTAAACTGTTATATAATCAGATGCTTCAAAAGCTATTTTCTATCTATCTAATTTACCTTGTCCTGTAGTTCTGCATCAGCAGTTAGATGGTCATTTTGAACAAGATTATCACTTTTTAACTAAATCAACACTAAAGAAAAGAAGCAGGTTCAGCATCAAACTTATTGTAATGAAAGAGCCCTGCTTGGATCATCTTGTATTTAGAAGCAGTCATGATGACTCATTGCACAACAATGCTGAGCCTCAGAGAAACACACAGAATGCATGGATGATTTAATCACCAGCTCCTCCTTGCGACATGTCAGTGTCCTTTAACAAGACTATGATTGTTGAACCTAAACACGTGGTCCATTTCCAGATTAAAAAACTTGCCTTACCTTTGGATTAATAGACCAGTCCCCTTTATTGGACATATGAGTTGAAAATGATGCAAAAATATCCGATTTAATTTTTATTGGATGGACAAAGTGGAACGTTAGTGCCCATCCAAGCAGTATGTTTTACTTAAGCCAAAACAGCGGCGTATTGCAAACGTGCACCTTGTGGTCAGAGCAATAGTGGACAGATGTTTGATCTTGACTGTTGTCCAGAAAACCATAGTTTCAGAGCTGCTAACATATGCACAATCTGGCATGCAAACAATGTCCAAAATACTACGACCACCACTGCCTCCTGCTTCCACTTTAAATGAGCTATTGGACTGTTTATCTGGTCCAATTTAATGAGGGTATACAGAGTTCAGCAGCAGCCTGCACTCCTGCTTGTTTCCAATATGGCAGCATAAATACCAGAGAGGGGCCGAGAAAATTTTTGTATTGACAGGTCACTCTATCTATCACGCCTTTAAGATTGTAGAAGGACAGATGGTGAGCTGGGAATGAATAAATGGATTGAATTAAATATTTCACTTCCACTCAGTTAAATTCCTCAACTGGAAAATGGTGGACTAATAGTATTAAGAGCCAAAATGACAAATGGAGAGTTGTATTTTCCCAACACTCAGTGCAGCCAAGCATTAATAACTCTGTTTGGAACATTTACTGAGCAAAATATTGATTTTTCTTCTCTTATCCATTTTTTACAAGGGTGGACAACTCCCATGAAGTTGGAAAAAAAGTTGCACCAAAATCTGCATATTGTTGCCAGCACACATCAGTTAAGGGTTTTCATGTTTGTTAGACTGTTCCGTGCCTCTTTGAACACCTTGTTTTTGTTTCCAGTGTTTATTCACACATACTTCCACTTTTTTTTCAAATCTCATTCCCACTGGCATTTTATTTGATATTTTTCCAGTAGCCACTGAGGCAAATCCAACAGATGTTTGTTAGGCTAGCGGAGTGAAACAAGCAAACTCTCATTTTATTGTTTTATGATTTTGTTTTATTTGGCAGCAGTCCAGGCTTTTCTCACTCTGTTTGAAAGAATGCCATTTAATTTATTTATTTAAAGAAACTTCTCACCTCAAGCGAAGGGGCAAAGTAAAAGTTTGGTGCTGTGGTGCATGTACATGTGCGCTCTCTGAAAAAAAAAAAAAGAAATCTGAAAGCTTTTAGTGACTGACAGCTGATGGCTCTACATCAGATTTTTAAATACCTGTCTGTCTCCACAGCATTTCTGTGCACATGTGTGTGTGTCCTCTCATCTGCAGTCGTCCATATTTCTGACTATGATCAATCAGCATCACTGTCTTTAGCAAAAGCGTTGTCACCTCCCGCCTCCCTTTACCCCTTCTCCCAAATCTCTACACTGCTCCTCTCCACCATGGCATCTTCTGATCAGTGACAGCCTCTGAGCAGGCTGGTGTACATGGAAGGTTGTGGGGTGGATGGGGGGGGGCAGCTGCGTGGCTCTGTGACACATGACAAGTGCCTCAGCTCTGATCTGTTTTTTTCTGTAAAGTATCATTAACTGCAGAAAATGCAGCTGCGTCGCGCAGGCTTACAGCTCAATCGCTACGATCCATCTCCCTGGCTGGATTCTTCCTCAGAGCAGGAGATGGAGACATTTCCCTTCACTGTCTCCTTCCTCACACTTTCCATTACCAGTTTATTTATTTCATTCTTTAATGAGCTGACCTTGACGAGCGCTGACAGCATGTCTGGCGTCTGGGCCCCCCTCATCACTGTCACCGTGACGACCTCCTCCCAAGTGACAAACTTGCGTCTAAATGGGGATGTGAGAGGCTGTTGGGCTATGTTTAACTAGCAGGGCACCTACAGAGGCATTTTTATCTTCACATTTTTAATACTGTCTCTCATTTGTTCTCTCTTTTTTTTTCTAGCGGTTGACTGTGGAGAGATTTGGGGCATGAGATGCAAGCCGTGTTGTCAAGTTGTCAGTTTCTCTGCTTGACACGCTTTTAGAAGTTAAGTTGGTGCCATAGGCAGGGAGGGGGGTGGCTTTTGTGATGTTACAGACAAACACTGTGTTCCAGAGTCATCTATCCCGCTGTTTATAAAGACGGCATGACCTGTCTCCGCTTCCTCTGAGAGACTTTTAACTTGATGTAGCTCCGCCTCTTACAAAGTCAGCAATAAGGTAGAAACACAGGAAAGAACTGTGTTTTAATTTTCTAAATGGATGGAATTTCTTCAATCAGATGCCAAGCCTCTTGCTTCTTTGGCCTCCTAAATCTAACTGGGTGGCAACACACAAGGACGAGAGGGCGGTAAACTAATGATAGACTGTATCTGTCAGAGTTACCTTACAGCAGAGGAATGATGATCCTCCTCACAGAATTAAACTGATGAAACCATTAATTCAGTAAACACAAATTGCACTGAACTTTTCAAAACCCCCCCAACCACCAACTACGATGGCAAATGCTAATGAACAATTAATCTCAATGAATTCATTTATTTCTCATTAGTCAGCACTGCATGCAGTTTTTAGGTTTTGCATTGCATGTGCTTAGTGTGAGTGTCCATACTTGCGGACACTGGACACATTTGCTGCCTGTGCTTGTATCAGCGTTTCAGTTTGGTAAAGCCAGAATGCTGCTCAATGCAGCATTTGAATGACTAACAAGGACTGTGGCTGTGAAGGCTTTGTTTGTGCTGCAGAAGCATTTTTCTGTTAGTAGCAGCATGCTCATCATAAGAAAAAATGTTTATCTGGATTTCATTTAGAAATGTATATTAATTAAATGACTGCTCACACACTCCATGTATATCGGAATGATGTTTAGATGTTTTTTAATGAGGAGAAAATTTTTTTTAATCGTATATATTTGTCAGCAGTGCTAAAAGGATGAAATGCCTTGAGAGATTATTGTCTTGTTGTTGTCGTTGGGTTTCAGGTGAGAAGACTGACATAAATCAAATGTATGTGCCATAAATATAAAATTACATACAGCCGCATATCAGCATAGTAATGGAGTGCACTTGAGAGAGCAAAATCTGCCTCCACAAGGTACCATACTGCACCATAACCTCTAAAGCTCAAGCTGCGTGTCTGCTAATCTTAAAACAATGTGCAAAATGAGTTAATAGGGATTTCATTGACAAAAACATGTAGGTGTCTGGTTTTGAATGATATGACGAAGTTGCATGGCAAGTTCCTGTCCTTATAATTTAGTGTCCTGCTGTTACTGCCTGATCCCACCCTGGCTTACGGTCAATGCTATTAATGAAGAGTGTGCTCAACAACATTACAAAAGTTGAAAATACTGTAACATGATTAGAGAACATGATATTTAACTGCATAATCTTTTGAACAGCTAACCAACATTAACCAGATAAGTTCACCGACAGCAAGCCAAGCGGCAACCTCTGATGGAGAAATGTGAAAAAAATCCCCCCTAATCCTCAAGGGGTTGGTTCAATAAGGGAGTCAATCCCCATAGACTCCCATGCTAAAAAGGCCAACTTCACAGCAGAAATAAACATGATTACAACTTAACACACAAAAAAAAAACTTTTAGGTTTGATACGTTAAGTGTACCTTTGTGACAACTGTTGGAAGAGTGATTTTTTTTAATAACTCATCCATTTCTCTACTTGACACGCTTTTAGAAGTTGGTGCCATAAGCAGGGAGGGGGGTGGCTTTTGTGATTTTACATTCAAACACTGTGTTTCAGAGTCATCTTTCCCGCTGTTTATAAAGACGGCATGACCTGTGATTTAGATGTGATTTCATGTTGTAATTTTTATATTTAGGGACATGTCCTTTGATTGACAGATGCCAGTTATTAGACAGAAAGCAGGCAGAGAGTTGCACAGCCACAGATTTTAGCTGGCTAACAGATGCTTTAGCTTTAGCTCGTCTACCTTTGTTAGCTGCATCTCCTTGGGGTTAGCTTTGTTAGCTCATAGGTACAGGCAGCTAAGAGTTTGATGGGTGTCAATCATCCCTCCCTACACTCAGCCCCCTTCTCAGCCCACCTCTTCACCCATTTTTGTATTTTCCAGGAGTGATGAGACTTGAGAAACTGCTGAGATGGTGAAGGTGGGAACAAGCCTCAGTTTGGCTCTTCAGAAACCTCAGTCAATTTACTGGTAAGTAAACACTGTGAAGATAAGCTTACGTTCACCTTTGCTTTCAACAAAGATACCAGAAAAGCCTCAGATAGGATTCATCAGCACAAAGAACATAATTACACTGTAATTACTGTATGTCTACTACTATTTTGGTCTTCCTGTATGATAAGTTCTTTGCAGCATTTCATCCATTAAGTCCTGAAAAGGCTCTGATTTCCAAGGCTAATTTGTCCGGTGCCGTAGTGTGCTGTGGCACAGACCATTTCTGGACTACACTTTAAGAACTTAAATTTCTTGAAATCCCATCTGAACAGCCATGTCTTAATATTTACTGTATTGACTTTGTTGATTTGTTCTTGGCATAACATGGATCACTGGCAGTGGAGTAAGACTATTTTCCATTTATTAGTACAACCTTAAATGTGCCCAAATCCATTAAGAATAAAAATACAAACATAACTTTTGGAAAGGCACATTTGTGAATTTACATATAATATGATTAACTTAAAAAAAAGAAAAAATCTGTTTGCTGCATAATTTGTATTCCACTATTTGAATGCCAGCAGTGTGGCTCAATAATGCAGGAAATGATAACGGTAACTAAAATCACTGAAAAATAAATGTGTGCATTCAAACTTGTGACTGTAGCAGAATATAATTGGGATCTTTGTGTTGTTAAAGGATGCAATATTACCCAATGGGTTTTTATATTTTTAGCTGAATTTAAGCAGCGAAAAATGCCTCCATGTAATCCTCCAATCATCCAGTTGTGTCCATCTGCAGTGTAATCATCAAAAAACCGCCAGCCCTGCCAATAATATTGGCACCCATGCATGATAACACCATAACAGAACCAGCACCACAGCTGACAGATGACATGGCATGCTTGAGGTCAAACCACTGCTTTGGAGTCACAATGTTTTGTCTTATTCTTCTGCCAAATATCTGTTCTCAGATCCTGGACAGAATTTACATGTACTCATGTAACTATGCTTTCTTTTTTCATAAGCAATCCCACTGTGTATTTTTTGGACAGAATTTTTATAGTCAGTTTGATGTTAACCTCTTTATTTGCAATATTGTTGCTTCTTTGGTCTATTAACTAACAATGAACAAACACAGAGCTTTCCAAGAAATGTGTTTTAATAACACTGCAGTTCAAGTTAAACAAACAGGGGTTTACAGTGCCTTTGGCTCTTTATAAACTTGTATCTAAATAAAGACTCTAATTTAATTATTTTATTTAACATTGATAATTTCATTTTTAAAATGTGCGTTTAAAAAGATAAGAGTGATAAAAGTTTTTTTTGTCTTTCACCACAATGTTGCACATGGTACAAAACCGCTTCCTGTTCCTGTCAGCACAAGGAAAGTATTTTGACACATCAGAATCTTTATTTTAAAGATTAGAGCCTGAAAACTACAGAGGACCAAGATGGCAATTGAAAAAAAAAACAGTACTGCATTTTCATTATTTATTTTAGTAATTAATTATTAAACTAATTGTGAAATTAATATAGATTTTCTTTTATTCGACAGAAAATCTGGAGGGTCATCCACCATGCCTCACAGTGATTTAACATGGCAAATTTATCTCAAACACATCTGCACATTGCAAATACAAGACAGAAGTAAATTTGATGATGTATGTGCATCAAGCAAAGTGAGGGGCACTGAGATTAGTCAAAGTTGCATTAAATTTACAGTTGAAAAAATTAAATTTACAACTGAAATGACTTGCAAGAAATAGAATTGCCTAAATTTGCATTAATAGTTGCAATTGCAACATTGTCTGTCTTATTAATAAACTAAGTGTGTTGTAGGACCTTTTTGGTCATTGTTCAATGAGAAAGCACATCTCCAATGCAGCTCAGGGTATGTGCAGATGTGCTCTCAGACTTGATTGGATAGTGAAGAGGATTAATTTGAGGTGGAAAGATGAAACGTGAGGACTGTATGAATTAATGAGGAATATGTTTGAATCGTTAATCTGTAGCTGTAAAAACTGACTAGAAAATGAAAATGCTATGATATAATAATGTTTTGTAAATAATTTAATTGAAATATTTTCCAGAGGTCTGCTGTGATTGGCTGAACTGGGTGGGTGATGTTTTGTGGCATGCGGCCAAACAGAGGCACTGGCCCACAGAAAGTGAAGATGCAATGTTTGCTCATCCTTTGGATAACCACCAAAATGGTCTTCCGTTTCCCCAGGCCCACAATACAATATGTCTCATTTTTCTTGTGCTAGCACAGCCACAGTTATGGGACCAAACTGTTTAAAACAAATTTTATTATTAGAGAATATATCACCTGTGAAGAATACACCTATTGTAGTCATTTGATACAGTGTGTCCTTTTCCTCCGGTGTTTGTATAATAGGGAGGACAAGACTCCAATAAAATGTTAGCCCAGCTTTAAGTGTACCTTTTCTTAGCTCTGTATGTAAACATAATGAGTGTGTCCCCCAAACAATTATGATGGAGATTGTTGCAGCAATATTGAAAAGAACTTCTGCACTAATAAGTCCCACATTGATTGCTCTAATCAGCCCTGAGTTTTAAAGCAAGATGAAAGTCTGTATTACTGATTAAGCTACTGATTAGTTAACCATATGCTGCACATGCCTTATATCAGAGTTTCTTCCTTCTTTACTTTATCTACTTGGTACAAAAATGTTTCACAAAGCAAATTGAGGATAACCTGCTGTTTTAGTGCGTAAATGACTGGAATTAGAGTCACTGTCACAGTTTATTACTACTAAAGCAATTAAGGCTATTCTGTCTACAACATTACTGTTGATGATGTCTAGAAAACAGTGTTTGATTATGTGCAAACCTCTTCAAAATAAAAATACACCCACTTTCAGAAAAACAAGTCCCTTTTATCCAAAAATCTGCTTTCCTCTTCAACAGAGGTCCTTGTTATATATTTCGTCATGATATAAGCGTATTCTAAATATATTTGGAGCAGTTTAGAATGAGGTTACCCTGTACTTTTTTTTTTAAGACAAAAATGCAATCAAATCTGTCTGGATTTGTCTTCCTGTATACAAACAGACAAGGAGAGCTTAGGCACAATATCTGCACAGCTGATGTGGTCAACTTAGCACGCATTAAGTATATGCATACAGTTAATCAATATAATTGATTTAGATAATACAAATAATTGACTAAGATTAGACCTTGGAATGGACAGGCTATGCTTCTTTAGGATTATCAACAACTCCCCATGAGCCTGTACAGGATATTGTGGTTACAGATGATAGACGGATAGTTTGCCTTCTATGACATCTTCCTACAGCATCTCATGCTTTTTTGTTAATAAGAATACTATAAACTACTATGTGAGACCATTTGCCATGAACATAGTTGCTTTCATGTTTGACCTTATCAACAAAGTTCTTGCGAGGATTAGCTTTAATCCCCTGCCATTATGGCCACAATCGCTTCAATAAATATCCGTGCAAATCAAGAGAAAATGTGGCCTCTCTTTAATGAAAGTGTGGGGGGATGCTTGGAGGGTGCAATGCAGAACACCCAAAATAAAAGAACAAAACTCAGCATGGCTTAGCTTAATAACACACTGACTATGCTTCTTATGGCCACCCGATTATTATGGGCAAAGTATTATTCTGTGAGACGTTATTAAAGATTAATTAAACAAAAAGAATTGCTAACATAAGGCAATGAATAGATTAATAAATAAATACGAATGGCAAGAGCACATAAAGTAGTATTAAAGCTTTGGTATACACTGCAGTTTTGAAGTTTATGTTATAATTATTTGCAGAAGTTATTTTCTGTCTGCTGCTGTTGTTGAAAACCCTCTAAGTCTGTCTTTTAAGTTCTTGAAAAGAAAAATTAGAAAAATCTGTTGAACAAAAAAGGTCAGCTTTACGTCACTGACATGAAATACAGATAGAGATACAAAAAGCAATCTCACTTGGAATGAAGAGTAATTTACTGGAAAAAATCCCCAAGTTAATTAAGCGAACAAAAAAGGAAACTAGGGGGGCGGGGGGGAGCTGGAAAAAGTGTTTGCTTGTTTTTAATCTCAGCCTGGCCTCTCTATGTGGAGGATGGTGTTCTCCCTACAGGAGAGCTTTCCCCTCAGTCAGGACATGTATGATCTGCTAGACCTTTCGCATTTTGTGTGTTAATGTGCCTTTTGCTTCTCTTGGCACTTTATTATGGCGCATATATTATGATTTGATTCAGTTTCATTCAGATGGATGCTATTGTTTGTTGTTGGCGACTCACCTACAGGTCCCTCATTTGGCACAATCACCTTACAGCTCCATCACATTTACATCCCCTTCATGTTCACAAATCTGCTGACCCCATTACAGGATTTCTATGAGCTACAACTCTGCAATTCCAGAGGTGCATAATATTGAAAAAAAAGATTAAATAAAAACACATGGGGAGGATCCTGCTGTACCTATCCTTTATGGAAGACCAGGAGGGTGTTTAAAATAGTAATACAGCATTTTGCTGATGAGCAATTAATTTTGGAATAAAAATGTAGATTGCTACTCCACCGTATGGTTTCTGGGTGGTAATAGCATAATGTGCATTGGCAAGTATTCACCTCTTGTTCCTTGACTTGATTAATACTCACAGGTAAAAGCACACCCCAAGCTGCAGACAAGGCTAGTTATTACTGGTCATATTAATGTTCAGTAATGAAGTTTTCATATTTAAAGATGGTTCTGGGGCCAGTTAAACAATTTGAAATGGGTTGACATCATCTCAGTGTGAACTTTGAAATGTGCACCGCTCAACATGGCGTAACCAGCTAAATGTAATACTCATTCAACTAACATTCAAATTATTCCCAAATGCATCATCAATCCTATTATAAATAACCACATTTCGTAAACGGTTTAGCTATTTTATGCAATAAGTGTTGTTTGCTTTGTTCAGCACATGGAAATGATGATCCCATCTTCAGATGAGTAAATGATTATTTCATTTAAAAAGAGGACAGAACTGTTATGATAAAATGTAGTTCTGCACTTATTGATCACGTTTCTCTTCAGAAAGCCAGTCAAAGCTAAACATTGTGGCAATTCCACTCCATTAACTAACTACCCTGCATTTAAATGTACACTTCAACATGTTCCATCAATAATTCAAACAGGCAATAAAAACAACAGCCTGCATTATTTATTGGCTAATTTTGGAAGAGAAAGCCTCTGTGTGCAGAACTAAGCATTTGGCAGCACTGACTATGTCTCACCGTCTCTGTCCTCTTTAATTCTGCATATTTTGAGTATGTTTGTGATGATAGGGATATTGGTGTGGATAATGTGGTACTTTTGAGCACATCACTTGACTCGTTTTCACTCTTGTGATGCTGCGCTTGCAGAACTGTGCTCAGCTTGTGACAAGGCACAATGTTATCATTTTCTAGCTGGGATGAACAAGATCCAGTCAGTCTGACACAGCATTGGGGTCCAGCGATGAAGAAGAGCAGAAGAACTGACTAGAAAATTCAGACATTTCATCTGATCTCAGTCAATTATAAAATTTAATAAAAATACTTAATTGCAATACAGTGCTGTAATTAGCGGAAAGATTATTTAAAGGCCTTTAATCATATGCTAGCAACTAATGACATTGTGATACAAAAATATTTTCAGACGACTGAATGTTTCTATAGGTAAGACTTGTTAAATGGCTTCATAACAAACAACCATGAAAAAAATTTGCAATTCTGCCGATTTCTTCATATATCTCTGTTGTGTGTGTACTATCTTCAACTCGAGACCTTTGCACTGGGAGATATTTCACTATAACAAGACTTGAGAAGCATGGATCATCTTCTTATGCTGGTCGTATCTCCCACACAGCTCTCAAGGTCATAATTAACTGAATGATTGAAGGTGTTTCTGGAACTAGTTGCTCATGCTGGAGAGGCAGTGTGGCTTCCCATCTTTTTGTTGCTAACTAGTCTTCCGATTACTTTTTGGGGGAGCGCAAAGAAACATACTGCACTGCACTCAAGGACTTCTAGCTGAGACGTGATGGGTGAACAAGGAGTCTTCTGGGTCTTGATAATTGACAGATCATTCATTATAAGTGTTAAAGTTACTCACTTGAACTCTAAAGATCTCTCCTAATTAAGACGTTTGACAGTTCGCTTGTACTCATTGTGCTGCTATTCACTGGAGGGAAATTATACAGACAACCATTTACAAACACAAACTTACCAATTCTCTAAACCTAGGGCATTGGATTTGTGCTTTATCACTCAAGAGATTCTCAGCTGCTTTGGCCCAAAGAACATTATTAGATTCATAGGGCTAGAGGTCATCTAATATAATTATCTGTTTTCACTGTCAACCATTCAACACTCTACTGTAATCACTACTTGTATTACAGCAGGGAATGTCAGTAGCAGGTGTGGAGCTGACAGAAAACTAAGAACAATCACATGCATGCCGTGTCTTTTGCCACTGAAGCGTTCAGTCATGCAAAACATGAAATGTTGGGCATTTCATGTAAATGAAATTAACCCAAGAAATGAAACAGGAAAGTATTGACTTTCTTGGCCAACTAATTATGTATGAGTAGAACTGAAAAACAGATTGCTTTGAACACCCAAATCACACATTTCTGCCTTTAGATCATTATGGGGAGGCTGTGCAGCACTGTAGTTTATCAAACCATATTTACTCACATTAATGACAAAGACTTACAGTAAATCTGCCATCTTTGAAATCCCCCAGCTATCAAACTTTAAAACATTAGAAAACATGCCTAATTATGTTTATAAAATTAGACTTCAGATCAGTTTCTGCTTTTTTCTACACTGCTTATGTGTCCACCTAACACACTTACGGAGTTTAAAACACCAGCCTCACTCAACTGCACAAATCAATGACTCACAAGATCATCCATAAATCTAACAGCCCTACGTATGGAAGCAGGTATTGCTTATCTCAGAGGAAGATTCTTTTATAACCCCATTTAATTATTTCTGGATGTTTATTGTAATAAAAGTTAGTTTCTATTTAGAATTAATAAAATAATTTAAAAAATCCCTTTAATTCAATTTAAATCATTATTTGACTGAAACAGTTGATCAAATGACATCAATACTGGCATGGATTGTGATTTTATTTAGTTGACTTGTTTATTTAGGACTCTCTCTTTTTTATTCATTCATTCACACAGACACACATTCTGTTCTGGGTTATATATATGAAATTATTGAAATGGAAGAAAACCTTTTTTCGGGCACATCCAGTTGGTATGAGGCCAAACACATTACACAGGGATTACACATCCCCTGCCCAACAAAACACCTTGGGATCCACCAGGAAGATCTGAGGTGTTGGGGTTAACCTCCTGGACCTTTTGTCTCTCTGACCTGACCTCAGATCAGTCATAGTGGTGGATCACTTTTGTGTGTGTCTGTGTGTGCGTTTTTACTGTTTTTTCAAGCCGTTCAAATCTCATGGAGTTCTGTTACTGGTGGCAAAAAAGGAACAACAAAAACTATCAACTTATATCAGCTTCTCTCTGAGGGAGGTGTCTGGCCACCAAGCTGTGTGCAATATGTGGATGGACTGGCACATGCTGGGACACTTTATGGGCTTCCATTGTGAAGACTGCTGTGTGCTTTGTCCCCGTGCAGGAAATCATACCGTTTGCCCTCCTTACAAATTGACCAGTGTAAGACTGCAGGAATCATTCTTTGATAAAATAAGATATACTGTGGTAAGAGTCAGATAAAAGATTCCATTGACTTTAAATCAAAACATTTTATACACTTTCAAAAATCTACACAGTATCCATGCATAGAAAGATATTTAAAAAGAAAATTATGATGATAATAATTGGTATATATTCCAGTGAATATATGATAAATCATATATCTATTTTATTCTATTCTATATAATTATTCTACTATTTAAGTAAGTAAATTGAGGTGTTATCAATGAAAAAAATCTTATATTAAGTGGGCCACCAATGCTGTAGGAACTCCTTATGCTCTGAGGTGCTAGTTGCTTGTCTTGGCAGCAACACCCAACCTGGGAGTTTAATGGAAACCTGGTGAATGGAGTCGCCAGGCTGAAAAAACACAAGCTTGGTTAGCTTATGGAGCTCTGCACAGGCACAACAGGCCAAATAATATTGTTAGGGCACAAGAAACAAACATTTGACAATAGACTACTGAAGCTGCAGAATACAGCGGTAAACTTCAACGATTGAGGCGTGATGGTGTCTCACCAAAACAATAGAGCTAACTGCTAGTTTTGATATAGTGAATAGAATAGTGACAGTAAGATTTTTTGTTTTTTAATTAATTCTGAATATATATTAGCATGTGTGCCTTTTCACATTTTTCACAATGTAAAGCATTTTCACGATGCTTTGAGCTCTGTAAAGCCCATTTGCTGCTAAGATCTCATGTGCACACAGCTCATGTATTTTCATCAATTTTCAATATGATTAGTGGTTTCCTGGTGTCTGTTGACATGCACCCTGTGTGAAGGAACATAAATATTTCTAATAATCTTCATGATAGTTAGGTGAGAATGTTGTGAACTGTGTGACATAACCTCAGTGTTGTGGATAAATCAGTTTTCGGTGGAAGTTCCTAGGAGAAAGCAGTGATTTCATCTAGTTGGGAGCAACATACAGTAAGTGTGTATAGATAAGCTATTTACAGTAGTTTCAGCTCCACTGAAACGTGCAACTCTAGTAACTTCCTGTTGGAGACAACTTTATTCTATTTTAACCATCATTGCCAATATGATTAAAGGAGAATCCCTTTTTTTGGCCTCTCTTTGATTACAGCTGCCTTCAGTCCGATGTTAAACATACCGTAAAAGCAGACTAGAAAACACCAAGCAGGTTGGTTAGTTGATCATTTGAGCTGTATGCATTGGTCAGCAGCACAGGATGGGGGGTCGGCTCCATGACTTTATGTCATAGAGATGATAATTAACAATTTACTGAAGTTCCAACAGAAATTCCCTACCTTGCCCTTCAGTTGCCCTCCTGTATACTGTAAATAAGAAAACCCACACCAAACTGTTGTGGTGAGACAGAATTTCAGCTTTAGTTTTCAGGAAATTTTTCTCATGACGCAGCATATTTTCAAGAACCCTCAGTTATGGGTTTCTGACTTGAAAATAATTAGCCTACCAACTGTTATATTAGCCTGTGCAGTAGATCATGGGAAACTCACACTTACAGTAAAGTTTCCTTCAGAAGTTGTGTGAGACTTATTTCTCCCTCAACTTTGAGGTTTCCAATGTGCTGTGACTTATCTCCCTCGCAGTCTGCTGTTCTGTTCTTTGCCATCAGCTCAAACGGATCTTTTTTGCAATGCGGACTACAGAGACTGAAAACTAAACTAAACTCTCTGCCATGCCAACTGCACTCACACAAGCCCCAGAACCTGAAATGCTCCCCTTTGTTCCCACAGTCTGCTGGCATGACATTGCTCCAGTCAAATCTCCCAACGCAAGAAACAAGATGGCACTAACAAAACCAACAGAATGTTCCACGAGACCTTCACTAACTCAGGTTTCAGAAACATCAAGCTCAGTCTCAGAGTCTCATGATGTCAGCCCAAAGCCCCAAACTCATCACATGCAGTTTGGATTTTACTGTGAATTTCTTGACCTAAGGTGACAACATGTCAGGATCTGGGTCCCTGGCTCTTTGAAAACCTAGACAACTGACAGCACACTAATACTGCCATGGATCCCTTTAGAGCTGCATTTTAATACTATGCATACCTTTAATTGCTACCATATAGCAGATATCCTGACTTTATGTTGCCTCCAGTGTTTGCTAAAATCATCTTTATCATTTCAATTCATGAATCACTTCTTGGAGGGTGTTCGATACCCACAACTCTTTATTGATAAAAGGTTACAAAGAATAGGGAAAAAACAACATGAATATTTGGTTGTAATCTCTGTATGTATATCAAATTCATATTCATTTTGGCTCATAATTTATTTCCACAAAACAACTCCCTTGGCATATCAAAAGAGAACATTTGTTACAGAGTATACTTGCTTTGTCAGTGTAAGTTGCTGGATCCATCTGGCAGTGCTGGATGAATCAGTCCCAGAAAAATGATACAAGGATGAGTAAAGAGGATGTAGAGAAAAAAATGGGTTCATTAAATGATTAATTTTGCATTTTGGTACATAACAGCACACAACAAGTTATGTTTCTTTGAAGACAAGTGCAATGACTGTGTAGAATACACGGCCAGGGTGTGCATGGCATAGTATCAACTTCGAAATGGAAGCAATATTGAGTACTCTGTAAATATTCAGGAACTACTGTAATTTATGTTATTTATTAATATTTTCCTTGAGGAATTCTACTAACATAGTGATGCAATTATAGTTGAAGAACAGAGGATCAGCACACTGTGAAGTAAAAACATTGTTCTCTCTTTTTTGTTTCAGTAACTGACAAGAAAAGCTTCACATTAAAGAGAAGATCACACACAATTGACTAATATCTTTATATAAGGCACAAAGTATCATTGTAAACTTAATGAGGTATTCAGAGTACATAGTTGGTCAGTTACCAAAAACAACCATCCTTTAAGTTACAGCAATATATTACACAAAACATGGATATATTTTCAATTCAACATAAGTCCTTGAGCACCTCTTCAACTGCATATTTTTAAATGCAATAATTAAACAAATGAGTTGGTCAATGAGTTTGTTACCTCTGGACATGGTAAGGGGAGATGGTGCCTCATAGCTGTACTACAATATCCACCACACATATATGTGCTGTATTTATGGAAAAGCATTAGTGCTACTGAAAAAACAAATTGTCTTTTCAAGAATCCTTTTCCAGAATATTATACATATATAAAGTTAGAATTCTGAGGATTAAAATTGAAATTCTGAGATTAAAGTAAGAATTCTAACCGTTTTTCAGAATTCAAGAAAATGAAAATGAAAATGAAATTCTGAAGACATAATGCTGAGATTGATTAAGCCTTCTGAGAAAAAATTTACAATTCTGAGGACAAAAATCCGAATTCTCAGAAAAAAGTCAGAATTCTGCGATTAATTGTTGATACATTAAATTCAGAATTCAGAAATTGAAGTCATATATCAGAGAAAAAGTCTCGATTCTTACTTTTTCCCAAAACAGAAAGAAAAACAAAGCCTGAAAAAAAAACATCAGGAGGATCTTTTTTTTCATTTCTTAAAAAGGTCAGAGTTCTGAGATTAAAGTCAAAATTCTAGGATTACAGTCAGAATTTAGTGTTTAAGAAGTCTGTTTTTTCATCAATTGCCCTGATACTTTTCTGTAAATATTAAAGGATCAATGTGAAACAAAATGTAAAGGTCAATAACTAATGTTTTTACTTTCAGAACAAGCCATTTATATTTACTTATATTTATAATTATCTACGTGTGTCCACATAGATGACAGCTGCCATATATGTGCCACAGTTTACACTTTGGAGTCTCTGAATGAACAAACAACTGTGTATGAAGCGAGAGCCTTTAAGTTTTAATGCTACTAATGCCTTTGTTGATAGGTGCTAGATTCAAGATTGGCTTTCTAGATATTGTACAATAACACTATGAAAAACTACTGTTAGTGAGATGTCTAAAAAATTCATACCGACCCAAACTGTCACATACTCTAACATACTTATATAATATTCTAATAAAACAGAGCACCATTTGGAATAAGTAAACCCTTAAAAGGCACAAGACAGAAGACAATACACATGCAGAGATTTTTTAATCTGTAGTGCAGTCATTTGAAGTAATTTGTATGCAAATCCTCCTCCCTAGATTCTTACACACTGTACCTTTACAGTGAATAAAAAGGCATCATAAAAATCTAAATATTCTTTAAACAGGCCTCAGATTCTTGGAATTTGAAGGCAATTTTGCTGTGACAACAATGTGGCCAGTATATCTGACAGAATCATTAATTAAACACAATTCTAGTCCACCAAATGTTTTAAATACATTATATGATGTCAGGGTCTACTTTTTGCAGCAATGACAAAACTAACAAAGTTCTTTGTTTTGATATAATTAAAGTTATAAACCTTCTCTTCCTCAAGTGTCTTCTTATCCATAACTGCACACTTCCTGCTTGGGATTTACAAAATAGAGGAAGGAGCCAATGGGCAGATGTGATGACAGTAACTGCAGACATTTAATTTACTGGCAGAGCCATCACTCACAATCTACCAGATATCAGTAATTAATTACCATGAGCAAATGACATGATTTTATCAGTCATGAAAAAAATTGGAATAAGAGGGGGATTTATCAGCTGCTATTAATGCATTGTCAGGAGCTACTAATAGGCTGATGAATATATTATTCATCCTCATTTGGATAAGTGGGTGCATTCTCTAGCTAGAAGCACTCTCACACAAACACACACACACTCATGATGTGAAAAAAAACTTTGGGAGCATGGCAAACAAAATCAGCTCTGCTGTCTTTTTTGCAAAAACAAGTAAGGGCTCTTAAAAACATCAAATGACTCCTCCATTAAAGCATGAATATTATCATTTTAATCATTTCTTACTCTGGAACATTAACAGCGACCTTAACACTTCTCCTTGTCTTTTCCTGAAATCCATTAGATAATTAACATCACTTTGGTGGCCCAATTTGGGAAAAGGTACTAATTTATGTCCAAATGTCTCTCTACTTTTGTGTGTGTGTGTTTAGTATCTTGAGAGTTTGCAAGTAAATTTATTCTTAAAATAAGTCATAAGAGGAAAATAATGAACCACCAAGTGATTCAGGATGAATATATTATACAAGTGATTTCGACCTTTTTAAAACAGCAAATTAGAAAAATGACAAATTAAACCTTGTGGTCAGTAATGTAAAAGGAAAAGACTTACCTCACTCTTCTTTCCCATTATATCAATGATATTGCTGCAGAGATGGCTTCTTGATTCAAATACCTTGGGGTGCACGTCACCAACAACCACAGCTGGTGTAATAACTTGTGGTGCCTCATCAAAAAGATTTATTAATGTCTGTATTTTATCCAAAGGGATGTGAAGAGGTGCAGGGGAAACATTGGAATTTTCATCACCTTCTACAGGTGTGTGGTGGAGAGCAAACCGACATTTTACTTGCATGTTTGGATTGCTATTGGTGGAGAGATATGAGCTGTAGCTTTGCATTCATCAACGGCATTTACATCCACCTTCACATGAAGTGTTTGCTCTTTTTCCAATATCCATTAAAGTGCAGTGTCTGAACAAGAACTTAAAGGATGGTTTATTTTGGTAACTGATCAGCTGTTGACTCGCACCATGGTGCTGTTTCACTCTCCAATGTTGTTGATACCCATTTATCCTGTGCTGCTCTTTTAAAAAATCTATGCCTCTTGATGATAATGAGTATTTCTTGTGTTGTGATATTCATTACATTTATTATATTCATACCACTCGAGAAATCATTCAAAGATGCAGGGGCATCAACTGTGGGCCACATTAAATTGTACGGTTTATGTTTCTAGTGTCATTGGCGATTTGACTAACGTTCTTTTTTTTCTTCTTACTTTCAAGGACCACCTCATAGAACCTGACAAAGATGCAGCAGGTGAAGGATGTTGTCTTTTTGTGTTGAAGAATTTGATTTGAATATTGATCAGTGTTTTATCTGAATTCTAAGTTTATTCTTAAAGAGCAATACAGTAGTAAACTGTATTGCTCTCACTTTGTATCCCGTGATACAGCAAGTGAAAATTGGGCAAACAGATAATATACGTACTGTATAGTATCTCTTTAAACTGAATCCTTCGGCACAAATCAAGATGAGATGCATATGGCATGTTTGCATACTCACTACCTTTGAGGTTTGACTAGATAATAATCATCCTTTTATTTATCTATTTTTATTTTATTTTTTGTTTATAGGAGACCACTAAAGTGAGGAGGTTCCCTCACACTCACATCTGCAGCAGTTGCCACTCAGGCAGAAGCATGAAAAACAGAGCGATTTAGAGGGAAATGAAAAATATTCTGATATTCATTTCATTGTGCTTGAAGTAGACAGCCAGCTATCTGTGACAAAAGCCAGAAAAATATGAGTTATTCTGCTTTTTGTGAGTCAGATTTATTACCTGACAGAGCCGCTTTCATCAAAATGTCAGCGTTAAAAGACCGTGATGGTGCTGAGTACCCATAGAAATTTATCATTTCGAAAAGTTTTTGCCACCTTTTTTCTTGTAAACTGAGATCATTTTAACCACAGGGAAGTCATACCTGTCATTATTGCAAATATAGCGTAATTTTTTTCCAAGTAGTGCACATTAGATCTACTGTACCGTGAGTGGACCATCAGTACCATCCCATCATACTCTATATCTGCTGTGACTGCAGAACTCTCTCTAACCTTCTCCTTAGTGAGTGTATGTAAGTGCATTTCATCTTACAGTGGCACGGGGTCACCTTGCAGGTGCAGCCATGATATTAAGAGATTAGGGGCAGAGGCTCACCCTGTAGACGGTCCTGGTCCACAGTGTGTAACTGCCTGCTTGGACTTTAATTGACTGTGGTGGTAGCAAGTGCCCTGCCGTTACTTAGCCGAATGCTGGTCAGGGGTCAGCCCCAAACTGCTCCTTCCTGTCATCCTTCCTGTCAGCCTGAAGGTCAGCACTGTGAACCAGCATGGCAGTAAGAAAGGGTTGCGCCCACGTACAGTACCACAGGGCATGGACAGGTGTACCACAGCGGCATGTGGATAAGACAGAAGGCCTCAAAGTAGAAGGGAGAAGACATGGAAAAGAGGAGGAAAGTTTTTGGAGCCGGTTCTGCCGCACACTGATTTAGGATTCACTTTCCTCATCCAAATTGTTCAATTCTAAAAGTTTTTAACTCTAAGGTGACCACTAAGTTTTCAGGTTTAGTACAAAGCTGTCTCAGCCGACTGTATGAATGAAAAAGTTCAGAGAAAGAGTTTGCTATGAAGTGAGCTGCAGTGAATCAACGGACGGATGGTCAGGAATGAAAATGAGACTTAATAATTAAGAGAAAAGAGAGTGACTTTATGGGGAGGATAAAATGTGACTTTAAATCCATGGTAAAGCTTGGGCCTGGGGCTAGGACAGGAGAAGGAGAGAGGAATAAAAAAATAAATTCTAGCAAATTTCAACTGATTCATACTCTTGCGTGCAAGAGACCTCTGTGATAACGGAGCAGTGGAAAGTAGAAGAACCAGGGAGGCAGAGAAAATTTGTGTGGGTGCAGTCCCAAAAAGGACTATTCTTTACAAAATGCTGCGTACTAAAATTGTGTATCTAATAAGAAAAAGTAATTAAATTTCCCTCCAAGACATCATGTGTCACAGACAGAACTTATCTGGCAGTGAAGTTGGAGGAATAAAATAGTTTTTATTCTGTTCAGATGAGTTCTTTTCAAACTGCGTTGATTAAAATGTATCAATATGCTGCGCTGGCATTGTCTGCATCTTTTACAGCAACTCCTCTTTAGAAGCAAGGACAAACACAGCTCTTATAAATTAGCTTTTTCCCCCCTTAAGTCATATATTTGCTTTTAACTTACCATCACTGAATAAGCAATCAGTCTTTTCACTCTTCTTAGTGTTTCTCAAATTTGAGATAATTCCAAAAAATGCTGTTTTTTGCTGAAGCAAGACTCAGTTTACATGCTCAATCACACTAACATTTTACTGGATTTTTATAAAGAAATGTATCGGGAAACTGGGATGAATCTGCTTAAGTGCTGAAATGGGGAATGTTAGACACAAGTTTGGAAAGTTATGATGGTCAAATTAAAAAGTAAAAATAAAGCAAGAGTGCAAAATTAAATGAAAAAAAAATGAACCAAACTGAGAGCAAACTATTTTTAACCCTACCCAATTGAGTCATAGTAAGAGTCTGATTTCTAATGTACATGCTCTGTAAACTAGTTTCAGTTGTTACTTACTAAAGTAGTCTCTGTTTAGTGTTGTAATTTAGTCTTTTTGAATTTTGCTGCAGATGCATCACGTTCTTTGGTCCCCACTTTACAAAGTTTGAGGGCAACTGTAAATATACTCGTTATTCAAATGTTCATTTGTCACACATGCAGCTTTATCGTCAGTGCATTTAATGAATACAGATTGCTCCTGTGATAGTCTGGAGTTTAGTTTGTTTTGTTTTTTTCAATCCAATTTGTGGGGTAGTGTTAGGTCAACTGGCTGAGAAGCTTCTCCAATACAGATGCCAGAGCTCTTTGATGCGGTTTTTATCACGCTGATTTTCTCTCGACTCTCTTCCTGTTAAGCTAATCTCGAATAACACCGATGAGTCTGAAATGAAGGCTATTAAACCCAAAATATCTTTTGGGTTCTGTTTTCTAACATGGTTATGTATTCAAATTGTCAATCTTAAAGATGCATTCCATAACTTTTTTACGTTAAAACACTGCGTCCTGTACTCATTTGATGACACAGTGAAATATTTTATTTCAAATAATATATATATATATACTTAACGGATTCCAATGAGAATATGACGATTTTCTGCCTGATAATACCAATTTCGTAACAATATCAAGGAAATCGGGAGGATGTGC
This sequence comes from Craterocephalus amniculus, assembly GCA_036024015.1. Classification (NCBI taxonomy): domain Eukaryota; kingdom Metazoa; phylum Chordata; class Actinopteri; order Atheriniformes; family Atherinidae; genus Craterocephalus; species Craterocephalus amniculus. Next base: position 7,158 of record JAVQJG010103253.1, on the reverse strand, counting down.
GATGGTTAATTTCTATAACAGCATAAGAAAAATCCGGCTGTGTAAATAACTAAATACGAACACCGCAGACCTTTTAATTCATGAAGATTGTTCCTGGGTTAACGCTTATTTTAAGCAGAAGACCGAAAAGGGATAAAAATATCAACAGAAAGGATTTTATTCTACAACAACAACAGCTTGGTGAGTTTCAGTGAAGAGTTGTCAGTCTGATGTAAATGCTGTATTTCCACGCTGCTGCTGCCACGCTGAACACGGAGCATGTTTGCTAGCTAAAGCTAAGTGACACGGAGCTGCTGATTGTTGCTGATATTAAATAACTCATACTGGAGATATTGTGAAGTGTTAGAAAGGGTAACAATGATTTCAGACCAAAGGATCACAGTTCTACTTTATATAAACCATAAATTAATGATTTACATGTGAAAGGAAAGGATTTAAAAGCATGATGTTTCCTTTAATTCCGCTTTGTGTATATATGATCAGTTGAAGTTGGAACTGTAAAAATGTTTTAACTGGTTGAAGAGACAAAATGATGAGTTCTTGTAATTGTACTGTGAACACTGGTAATTCATCCATTCACCTCTGGTCAATGTTTGCAGACCCACTCTTTGCAGTCTGCACATTACAGGAAAGCTACAGCGAAACCATAAGTGATAGAGAAAAATTAAGATTTTTTTGTTCCTCCTTTAATGTTACAACACATGCAGTTCTGGCTTGTGTTGTATTGAAATCAGTACATCAGACTGCCATTGTTACTTTTACTGTTAAGTTACCAAGGAGCTCAGATGCAAAGCTTAGATATATAGCCTGAACTGCAATTACATAAAGGAAAATAATGCATGACTAAAGACGGGGTTTATTTGTCTTGGCCAAATTAGGAAGAAAGTAAATAACCTTTAGGAAGATCTAACTATAATCTAGTTCTTCCCACCTCCTCCCACAAGCCCATCGTTCAGCAACAACCAGTCTTTAGAAAGGCTATTAGAACCTGGTCTTATGAAGCTGAAGATGCTCTGAGAGGATGCTTCGAGGCTACAGACTGGAATGTCCTCTTTGAACCTCATGGAGATGACAACACCTTGACTGAGTGTGTGACAGATTTTATAAACCTCTTTGTGGAGAGCACCGTTCCAACAAGAACGAGCCCACAGCTGTCCTGTGACACCTCAACTCTGTCACCCTGCAGCTCAGTCAAGGACCTGGACACAGCCTCATCTCCATCCACATCAGGACTTCCTGAAAGCTCCTACGCCTCCACCTCCACTCTGTCTGTCTCCTGCAATCAAGTCATGCAACGACTGGTGAAACTGAACGAGACCAAGGCTGCAGGTCCAGATGGTGTCAGTGCCTGCTCAAGACAGCTATGTCTGATTCTCCAGCACCTGTTCAACACCAGCCTGAGTCAGAGAAGAATCCCGGAGCTGTGGAAAACATCCTGTCTTGTTCCAATGCGTACAAAACCACAAACAGCTGAACCAAAAGACCAGTCGCCCTGACATCTCACATCATGAAAGTCCTGGAGAGACTCAAGCAGGTGAACACCTTTCAGGACCCATTACAGTTTGCATACCGTAATAAGCTTTGGGTTGAAGATGCCATCATCTACCTGCTTCAGAGAGCTCAGTCCCATTTGGACGAGTCAGGCAGCACTTTGAGAGTCATGTTCTTTGACTTCTCAAGTGCCTTTAATACAATTCTGCCTGCTCTGCTGTTTGAGAAGCTCCAGAAATTCCAGGTGGATCCCTGGAACCACATGGATTAATGAATACCTCACAAACAGACCTCAGTTTGTGAGTCTGAAAGGTTGTGTGTCTGAGATGGTGGTCAGCAGCACTGGAACACGACAAGGGACTGAACTTTCACCATTTCTATTCGCGCTGTACACCTCAGACTTCCAGTACAACTCTGAGTCCTGTCATCTGCAGAAATACTCTGATGACTCAGCAGTTGTGTATCAGTGATGGACAAGAAGCAGGGAACACAGAACTGGATGGTCAGTTTCTGAAATGGTGAGGTGACAATCATCTCATCTTGAATACCAAGAAAACAAAAGAGATGATTGTTGACTTCAGGAAGAACAAGAACACACATAGAAGTGTTTCCATCCTGGGAGAGGAGGTGGAGGAATACAAGTACATTGGAGCTCAGCTGGACAACAGACTTGAGTGGCAAGGCAACACTGAGTACATTTACAAGAAAGGTCAGAGCAGACTGTACTTCTTAAGGAAGCTGAGATCTTTTAACATCTGCACCAAAATGTTGCAATGTTGTATAAGTCTGTTGTTGAAAGTGCAATCAGCTTTGCAGTGATCTGCTGGGGCAGCAGCATCGGAATCTTGAAGACAATCAACAAACTGATCAAGAAACCTGGTTCTGTGTTGGAGTAACTCTGGAGCAGCTGGAGCTGATCATCCAAAAAAGAATTCTGCACAAGCTGATGAAGATGATGAAGGATTCTTCACACCCTCTGCACAACGCCATGATGGAACAACAGAGTGTGTTCAGTGGGAGGCTTGTTCAAGTCCAATGCAAGATACGGAGAGATACAGAAGGTCCTTCCAGCAGCTATCAGGCTGAAGAACAAAGTTTGCAATTAATTAATGATTGTTTATTAAAAAAAACCTACTAAAATATAGAATTTCCCTATGGGATTAATAAAGTATTTTTCATTTAATTTCATAAATGCAACCGACTAAGGAAAAGTAATATATTACACCAGGTTTTAAGCGTACAAACATATAATGAAGCCTTTTCACAAGTGGCTTGCTGTGGCATGTAAAGAAAAATGTGTAAGCCTCTCACATTGACTAAAACTAACTTCTTAGAAACAAAACGGTTTACTAAGTCATTTTATTCCTTTAATGAAAAAAGACAGCCCTTTATCTAGACATTGTTTTCTCTTTTTCTCCACAACTGAGTCATTAAGATTTCCAACTGATTCCTTTTTGAGGATTTCACAACTTTGACAGAGATAATTGATCATTAAATGTTGATTTGAGATAATCTTTATTAAATTTTATTTTACTTTGTTATTGCACAACCTCACCAGGGGGATTCCTCAATACACTCTTCTTTACCCCCACATGTGAAATAAAGTTGTTTTTTTTTTCAATACTCTCTTTCCCTTTTGCAGTGCTTATTAGAAGCCACAGTGACACGAGAAGTTTGAAAGAATTATAATGCGGTCAGGTGAATGCACATCTCACATCACCCATCAACACTTTATGTAATGAATTAAATTATGTTAAAACTGCCAATTTTTCTCAACAGGTTATTAAATTATTTAAATTGAAACTGACATTCAGTATAAGCAGTATGCGACAAACAATTCATGTTTTGTATTTTGAACTAGACCTGTTGCCGGTACATCTCACTTTATTATAAATGTGTTTTTTTTCTGGGAAATAAACAAGCTGATGTGTTTACTGCTTTACTGTGCATATGGAAATATGAGATTTAAATACAGAAGCTAGGGATATTTGAGTTATCATTTCTAAAAATATTGCCATCTAAATGCTGAAGGTTAGACTGAGTAATAAAAAAAACACATTACTTTAGAAACTCCCTGTGACCCAGAAAACATTAAAGGCCAAACATAGTTAAATTAGATATGAATAAATCATAATGTGTACTTAATTTTTATTAAGTATTATTTTTCCTTCCAGATAAATTATGCATATTTTAACACCATTTTGACTGAACCATTGAAGAACCGGGAAAGAAAAGCATGTGTTTCTCACAAATTGTGAATTTCATGGCAATAAATTTGGCGTATGACCTCAGGGATTGAAGTCAACGGCTTTAACAGCAACCTTCCTATTACCTTTTTTCTGTTATCACTTGTCAGCTCTGCTTTGCTCCTCTTGCTCCTTCACTAACAGTTTGTGTATTCTCTTTTTTTAAGCAGCAATGTGCAATTAATGTTTTGAAACAGCTGCAATATTGAGAAATGACCCTCCAGCTCTCTAATCCACCTACAATTTATTATCTAAATCCAATCGTCTCAGAATTGTGATGATACCTGATCTCAAGTATGCTGGCTTGTATTGATCAAAAGCATGCAGTCAAAGGTCACTATCTTATCATTTCCTCCCCCACAATAACAATTGATTAAAGGCGGTGTGTTTGAGTATAAATCAATGCCTGTATCAACAAGAAATACTTGTAGCCACACAGAAACCCTTGGAGCTCTACAACATCTACAGGACTCTAACAGCCTCTGTTAAAAACTCAATGGGACTCAGTGGGAGGTCAATTCAAAACCGGTTGCACATGTCACCACCAAATCCAGCAAATACCAGGGACAATATCTGTCCCTGCTGTTTTGCACAAACCTATATCCACAAAGCCAGATAATCATCAAGAGTCGCTATGGATACCAGTTATGAAGTACAGCAATCACCTCCTTTGACATAAGAACTATGAGCCAGGACTGAGCTAAACATTAACCCATTGATCTACTTCTCCAGAAAACAGTAGGATACTACATGGAGACGTTCTCTGTCCAGAACAGTCCTAGGGATAGAGTCTCTGATGCAAATTTTAATTAGTAATTTTCATTTATACCTCAACACACAACTTTCTTTAGCGCACTGAAATTAATTTATTATAATTACTTAATTACGTGAAATCTCCAGGATGCTATACCCTGCTATTCAGTTGTCTGTTTGCTTCTTGTTTTTTATTATAACCTTTATTCTTATTAAAGAAGCTATACCCGATATTAAGTCCGGCTATTTTACTTAGCGATAGCAGCTAATTTTTAGCTTTGGCTAAAGCTCTTTCTCTACCAATAGGGTTAACTTTCCTAATGTCTGGATTCCTATGGGAACGCTCTTAGTGGCTGATCGGAATCCGAACGTTCCGAAAGTTTGTGTGTGTATTTGTTTTGATGATGATGGCTAAGTGTGATGGGCAATATTTACTGTATTGATGGACTGGTCGGGATAACAGTGATCAAGTCGAGTAAGGACTGGATGGATGTTCGAGATTGGGTGGATGTTCGAGAATGGATCTTGATCATATTTATTGAGCATATGTTGCCTATGAAGGTATCTGTAAAAATGAAATAAAAATAATAAATGTACATTAAATATCTTTACATCTTTTATGTACAGCATTATCTACAAGAGAAATGATTCACTGATCAACTCTTTAAAGAGTGCAGGTCAAGAACTACAATGCTCCAGAATACTGACATGCATAATAAGCAGCTGCAACACTAGCTGCAACATGCGAAAAACTCAACTACTGCAAATAAACCACAAATATAAGCAGAATATTATTTCTGCACTGACTTAAAAATATAAATAAAACAGAGCGGATAGCTCTAGCAGCTAGGCTAACGACCGAGTGGAATGCCATACATACATGAGGTATGCTAATCACGGCTGTCTGCACACTGCAGATAATTCAGTCCGAACTCAAAAGGTAAATGTAAATGAATTAATTCTTCTAGATATAAAACTGTTGTTAGTCTTTTAGCAATTAGCTGAATGCTAATAGTGAGGTTACCACATTTAATTTCTTGGTATTTTGCTGGATCAACACATTTACATGTCATCAAAAAACACTGATGTTTTTCATTGCCTTTGATGAAGCTTTGTAAATAACTATTATTTCCATAATTGCCATGAATGCTAGATTTCATCTCAGGTATAACTGAGCCCCTGGTGTTCTCTGTACTCTTAATAGCACCTTTTCACTGAAAGAAAGGAGACATGTTATTTGGAATTACAAGTGCTTGAAAGAGACTGCAATATCACCAGCCCACTATGCTCAACTGCAGTTGAATACATTAGCAAAGGGATCGATGAATCATCATACAGAATTTCAAGTCAATATCAATTCCTTTTTTTCTCACTCTTTTGAAAATGTTATGATGCAACAAGAATAAAGATAATTCTCAGAATATAATAATGTCAACTGGTACACCACATGCACATAAATTGCTTAGAATCATGTAATGCATGTGGATGAACCAGGAATTATTTCCCTTATGGAAAAAGTAACATTAGACCCGAACTGTACAGGATGGATTGTTTTGAGACCATACCAATTAACTTTCAGCTAACTTTTTGTGGTTAAATTGTTGTTGTTGTTGTTTCTAATCAACTTGTTCTAAATCATTTCCAAGGCTTAAAGACATATTCATGTAACCATAATACTGGTAGCGATCTTCATGGGCAATGTTAGAACTGCGGATATTTCCCATGCAATACCTTTAGTCAGTGTTCATCTTTATGGTTCAAAGTGGACAGGCTGAAACAGAAAATGGTAATGCCAAGTTATTGGCAGCTATATAATTAATCTCTCCCAACAGGTTAAAAGTTTAAAAGAGCATCAATTTCAAGAGCATATTACCCTTTGAGGCACATAAATAATGTTCTACTAATCGGCTCTGCATATTCCCATAAGCAATATTGACTCACCCTGCAATTGCGTCTTAAAAGGGGAATGTAAATTCTTTATAATACAAACGTAACATAAAATGATTTTGGTTAGATTTTTGCAGTAACCTGCATAAAACAAAAACTTTATTTTTCTCATCTGGAAAATGTTATGTAAAGGTCAGGCAGACATTTCAGTTAAATATTTTTTTAATGTGATTAAATTTCCATTCATCAGACCAAGTCACAACTTTGTGCTTACTTGAAAGGAGCTTGTAATGTACAATGTGGAATTGTGCAAAACACATGACAAGTGACCGATGAATGTAAAGAAGTTCAGTTCAATCATTTCTTGGGCTCCAAAAAGTTCTTAATGAACTACCAGGAATGTTTTGTTAACTCGTTCATTGTATGTCAGGTGGTACAGGGGTAGCTTGCACTGTTTGTATGGAGGTTCTCTGATTCTCCACATTCCTTCAACATCCATGTTTGATTGATTGATTGATTGACTGATTAATTTGGGATTATAAAATGGGTTGAATGGGTTTGTCCAGAGACTGCCCATCCCATGGTTCCTTAAGTTCTTTCTCTACAGATTTTGTGGGGTAACTGCTGTCCTGCAGTTATTAGCTGTTATACAGGTATAGCGTTAAATGCCTCTTCTAATTATAAAAGCCAACGGAGCACCACCCACCTTAATATTTACTTGATTTTAGGCCAAGGTGAGAAGACCTACTATAAATTAATCAGTCTCTGATATCGTGAATTC